>SPJY01020215.1:731862-787102 GCA_005191435.1 Raddia distichophylla | reverse complement strand
AGAGCCAAACACAACAATCGCGTCAGCAACCAAGCCAAAGGCAAACCGAAGCGTGGCGAGCGGCGGCGAGGGGAGACCTCGACGAAGCCGCCGCATCCGTGGATCTCGTCGGAGGCAGATGCGGCGGCGGCGAGGGCGGCGAGAACGATGAGGAGGGGAAGGCGAGGATCCATAGATCGGATCTAGTGGGCGCCGAGCATGCCAGGGAGACGGCGAGTTCGAGGTGATGCGAGGCCGTGCCGCCGTGAAGGCTGAGGAGGTGTGTTATGTTAATAACAACAGACGCTTGGACTCAAAACTTTGTGGGCTTTATCGAGTATGGGCCTGCTCTGTAGCTTCGGGTTTGGAGATCTGCGCTAGGATGGAGGCCTGGCCTGGGACTCCACATGGGCCGGGCTTAGAGCCTGAGACGAACAATGATTGATCAAAGGTACTACAACAGTAGACCAATGATCAGTGCAGCTTTCAAATCGATCGAAGGTACTAGTCCTTCTGACTTCTGACTGACTCCAAGATTTCTTATTGCATAGAAGTATGCGGAGAGAATAAAAACCCAGCCGATTCAACGATCTTGAACTTTATTATCTAACATTACTTAACTTTTTTTCGACTCAATGTCATTGTTGACAGGTTGTGAAGTAATGCACGAGATGCAATGTTTTGAAATTTTAAAGGCAAGATTTATGAATGGTTAATTACATACATGCCAAAGTTCCCGGTTTACTCAAATGCTAGTGAAAAGTCTAATTTGTGGCGATGCCACTATAAAATGAGATTCCTCGTTAAAATGCCATTGCATATAAGATTGACTTATCTAGACAAAATTGTCCCTTATCTTCCTCCCTCTCCTAACTCTAGTCATGCTCATATCTCCGACGAGAGCTCCGACCACCCATCTCTCTTCTCTCCCTCCTCCCTCAAGTAGTTCTTGCAACCACCCCCATCCCTCTCTCCGCTTCCCAAGCCCAACAACGATAGTGTTGGCCCAAAGTGGCAATGGAATCGTAAGCCCAAGGTAGAGGCAACGATGATGGCGGCAACATATAGGGGCAATATGGGTGTGCATCGGAGGTGGCCAAGGAGGACCTCGTCGCCTGCTATGGAGAAGCTCACCTCGATGTGAAGAACAAAGGGAGAGTGAGGGAGGGGACTCAATCCCATGGCCACAGAGAAGTTTACCGATGGCCATGGTTGTGCTCACACAGGACTGTGCGGGGGGGGCGAGCGGTGCCTGCGCCCCGGGCCCCCCAAGCCTAGGGGCCCACCCCCCAGTAGGAGTACTTACCATTTTTTAGTGTGTTAATTACTCTGTATGTAATTCATTGTTGTCCATTAATCGTAGGAGCTTTCCTTGAAGAGACATCACGACCTAAACCAATCGACAGACTCATCGATTAGTATGAACTCAGATGATCCACAAGATTTGGACCTTGAGCTCAAATTATAATCCTAATGAAACATGTCCTCCTCTGTGTACATGCTAGCTCGCCCTCCTCTTAATTAAGCAACCTGATTCGATGCCACAAGAACTAAAATGGGCTTTGCAGTCGTGTGTGTGTGTGTGATTGCATGCATGCATGGATCAAGAGTATTTAGATAAAATGGTAGACGGCGTAAACAAACGCGTATAAAAATATTTGATACTTGTGTTAGGGGGCCTTTGTTTATAATTTCGCTCCGGACCCCCAAAAACTCAGGAACGGCCCTGAGAACAGGTACCTCTCTCGACGGAGCTCACTCGACGGCCAGGTTTTCTCGATGGCTTATGTTCTGTTGTCGACGATTTTGACACTCGACATTGCTGACGTTTCCTGTAGTGAACAGCACCGTACATCTTTTACCCATCTATCTCGCCACCTACCAAGAACAATCTTTCCATCAGATCATGGTGGGATAGCCTGTCAGGAAGCAGAAAATCGCAGCGAGAAGACTATGTCGCAATAATCTACATCATATGAAATTTTTGGAAGGAACGCACCGACAGGATTTTTAAACAAGACTTTAAGCCGCCTTACGTGGTGGCCAACCTTGTGAAAGATGTTCTTCTTTAGGATACATATATGAGTTTGCTGCAGTCTTTTGCGGCTGTTCTAATCCTAGCTAGAGTGAACATAGACCGGTTAATTCCTATTGCTTCTATCAATAAATGTTTAGGCCTCTTGACTGATCTCTCAGAAAAAAAAGAGCAAATCGTTGCTAATTAATGTCACCTGCGGATGAATTTTGTGCCACTCAAAATATGAATTACTGCATCGAGGTGATATTCTTTGTGTTGTCTGTTAATGTGCCTCTTGGCTCAGACTTGCAGTTTGCATGTCACACTGCCCCATGCATGCAAATGCGCTTGGTTACAAACCACAGAACCATACAAAATTCCATGACATCACATTTTTTAAATATTTTTTATTTTATGTATGTTTAAATTATCAAATAAAAATGACAAGTGGATATATGAGCCGATGAGCTAGATCGTTCCCTACGGGCAGGCATGCATGTGCTGTGCATCGGGCGGACGGCCCAAGCCGGCGTCCATAAACAATGGTCAATGGTGTGTGTGTGTCCTTAATTAGCTGTACGTGCAGGGCATCAGGCGCCGTTACGTCTTATGCACCAGAGTTTCACACCATCCCGTCACTAACCCTATTTCACGTCTACGTAGTACGTGCCTACGTGGTACGTACGCATGCAGCCATGCATGCAGGAACAACTTGCAGCTCGCGAACTGGGCGGCGGCGGCGACGACGCGGCCATGGCGGCGCGGCACGTGGCGTGGATGGCGCGGCACGGGCGCGTGTACCGGGACGCTTGGACTCGGCGTGTTCAAGGCCAACGTCGCGTTCATCGAGGCGTTCAACGCCGCCGCCGCCGCCGGGGAGAAGCGCCGCCGCGGGTTCTGGCTCGGCGTCAACCAGTTCGCGCGCCGACCTCACCAACGAGGAGTTCAGGGCGAGCACGGCGAGCAAGGGGCTCCGTCGACTCAACCCTGACGGCGACGCGGCTAGGTTCCCACCGGGTTCAGGTACGGCAATGTCAGCCTCGACGCGCTCCCGGCGGCCGTCGACTGGAGGGCCAAGGGCGCCGTCACCCCCATCAAGGATCAAGGCCAATGCGGTGAGCAATATCACAGTGTCATATACATATATACATCGTCAAGAATGGTGGCCTCACCACCGAGTCCGGCTACCCCTACACGGCGGCGGACGGCAAGTGCAAGGGCGGCTCTCACAGCGCCGCCACCATTAGGGGCTACGAGGACGTGCCCGCCAACAACGAGGCCGCGTTGATGAAGGCGGTGGCGCACCAACCTGTGTCGGTGGCCGTCGACGGTGGTGACATGACGTTTCAGTTCTACTCCGGCGGTGTCATGACAGGCTCGTGCGGCACCAGCCTGGACCATGGTATCGCCGCTATTGGCTACGGCGAGACCAGCAATGGCACCAAGTACTGGTTGATGAAGAACTCGTGGGGCACATCATGGGGAGAGAGCGGCTACCTGAGGATGGAGAAGGACGCATCGCCGACAAGAGGGGCATGTGTGGCCTAGCCATGGAGCCTTCCTACCCCACTGAGTGATCTCAAGTTCAAAGCATCAACCAAATGCCACATTTGCATACATACACACATTTGAATTGAATAATTTATACATGGCTCTTGTTCCAGTGTAGTTCATGCGTAAGTAAATCATGTAACTGAAATATATGCTGTGCTATACATGTATATGTGTGCACAATTGTACTCCATAAACATCAAGTAAATATTGATTGAGAATTTGTCAGACGTGGTTGCATGCCTCCAACCTCTAGCATTGCAAAGATGTTTGGTAACAAACCGAATTTTCCACTAGTTTCTGCGGCATGTTCATGATCATCGGATGTGCTCCATGACTCATGCTCATTTGATCCCACTCACCTCTCACAATGCTCTTTTGCAAAAACATCATGGAACTTCATCAGGTCCTTCTCTAGCACACGTCATCATGGACGCGTGGTGGTCACCGGTAGCTGTGTTGGTGGGTGGTGGCCGGCTTGGACATGATGGAGAAGAGAGGAGAGGAGGGACCTAGTCGCTTCAAAATCAAAATTGCAGGAGTTCTTTTTCTTTTTTGTAAAATGAGCATGTAAGGGGTTGAGTGGGAGTGAGCTTGAATCCTAGAACATATTTGGTGGGATCAAGTCTAGTGCTGCTGGATTGCCTGATCTACACATACAGGTACCCCAAACGACTATTTTTAGGGTTGGCCTATTTAAGCCTCGGTGGTACCTCTTTGGAGTTTTTGTTGCTTCATTTTGGAGCATATTTTAAAGTGAGCCACCTAAACTAGGGTTTGGGAGAGAGAGAGCGGTAGGTCATCATTGGTGCTTCATGGAGACGATCTGGCAATATCATGTTCATCTACAATATATTTCTCAAGATTCAAGTTTGGAGATAGAGTTTGGTGGCCTCTCAAGGTGGAGTTTGTAAGAGGACAAAGTCATTGTGAAGAACGAAGTTCACCTGTCTAAGTGAAGGGCTACTCCGAGTGAAGTGAAGCTATACCCACCTTTGTGAAGGTTGCTCCAATGAGGGTGTAGGAAAATGGGAGCCTTTGCCAAACCTCGGGATAAAAATTCTTCGTCTCCAGAGAATTCTTTGAACTTTTTTTACTAGAATGAAAATAATCCTTATAGAATGAAAAGGAGTGAGTATGTATTAAGAAATATCTATTTTGCTAGAAAAAAGAAATGATGAAAAAATCCAAATGTCAATTATAATTTAAGCGTTGGATCGAAAAGATTGGATGGTACGGTAAAAGAACTGTAATGTCAAAACTAGCTAGGCTCGCTCACATAGTCACATGTCGAATATTTACATGTGTGCTTACTGATGTAACAGTAAAAATGCCGCACACTAAATTTGGTGTGTTAACAGTGTAAATATCTTTTTTTTTAAAAAAAGTAACTGGTTGTTAAAAACTCAAAATATCTCGTTTCAATTGAGAGAGTGCAAGTTACAGTGTGTCAGGTCAGTAAGCCGCCTAGCTCGCAGGCTCCAAGCAACACGCATTTCATGCTCTTCTCCTCGTCACTTCATTCCCTCGCGCATTAAGACAACTAGCAACTTCACTTCACCATGAAGACGTCGCAACCAAAAATGGAGCCGCCGCACCCAAAAATGGAGCCCTCCGACTCTGTGTTCCCTCCGGACGTCCTCCTGCTCTCCCCGGGGGACGAGGCCGACGGGTACACGGACAAACCGGCGGTGGAGCAGCAGCAGTTTGGGGCGGCGGAGGCGCACGGCGGCGGCGAGCGGCTGTGGCTGTCGTACCACGGCACGATGTACATCTTCGAGGACGTGCAGCCGCCGAAGGTGAGTCTCTCTCTCTCTCTCTGATCTCCCTCCCTCTCTCTCTCTCTGAATTCTACTACGAATGTTCACGGCTACTTTGGAGGTATCAGATTGCAGTACTTAAAATGCTGTGTATGCATGTCACAGGTTGAAACCATCATTTCGCTTCTGAATGGGCAGGAAATGGCTTCGCAAAGCGTGAAACCAAGACTCACTTACCTGGTAAACAAACTAAGCCTGCATTCATTTTCATTTTTTGAAAACTTACCTAGCTAGGGCAAATAATGCTCTGGAGAACTTGAAGAACGTTTCGAGCTTTTTCATCAGGTACAGCCCATTGTTGTTCCCCAGAACTTCGACAGATCGGCCGCGCTGATGAGGTACAGGGAGAAGAGGAGGAGGAGGCGCCTAAAATCCATTGTGAAGGCCGACAACCGTGCCCGAAGTTTGGTCGCTTCAAGGTATGTGTGTCAAAGGCAACATTGCAATAGGTTAATTCTATATATGGGACTGTCTACCACACAATCGCCTGAAAATAAAATAAACATCGGTAATTTTTTATAGAATTACACTGTAACTATAATAAAGTTCACTACAAGAATCTGCATGAATCTCGAGAGCCAGAAGCTTTCTCGAGAGCCAAAAGGCAGCACTCGAGATTCACAATGTATATCTCGAGGACCAAAAAGAAACCCTCGAGAAACACATAGTTTCTCGAGGGCTTAACATGAACCCTCGAGATAGCCACCACCGCACCGTCCCCGTCTAACAGCCGTTTGGGAGGACAGATGTTTCTCGAGGGCCTAGCAAAGCCAAGTTTCTCGAGGGCCTGACCCTCAAGAAAACCTCGTGTTGGCACAAAATTTATTTTTCCCGCCGGCTAGTTCTAAAATTTCTCCTGCTCACCCTACAAAAAAAATTCCAAAATGCACCTTATCTATTCCCTACTCCCACCTTCTCTCTCCCTACTCCCGTCATATCTCTTCCCTACACCTCTCCTTCTCTCTCCTGCGCACGAGGATGGAGCCGCGGCGGCCAAGCTCCGGCGAGCCGCGACAGCCGAGCTCTAGCGAGCCGCGGCGGGAAGCTCCGCCAGCCTCCTCCTCCTCCTTCCCCGTCTCCTCCCGGCCCGATCTCGCCATCGCGCTGCTGGGGGAGGTGGCCCCTCGCCGTCCCGCCGCTGGGTGAGGTGCCCCTCGCTCCGATCTGCACGCCGCGCCGCCTCGCGTCCTCGCCGCCTTCGCCTCCTCCGTCACCTCCGTCGCGAGCGGCTGTCGGATCCGGCGGGCGGAGGCCGGATCCTCACCGTCGGCGCCTCGTCCGTCGCCTCCGTCGCGAGTGGCGGCCGGATCCGGTGGGAGGAGGCCGGGTCCTTCGCCGAGCCCCACCGTCGGCTTCTCCGGCGGATCCGCCGCCGCCGGCTTCTCCAGGAGCCAAATCCGGCCGCCGCCGCCTTCGTCTGTTCCTCCCTCCCTCTCTCTCTCCGAACGGCGGGTGGTGGACCTCCTCCGTCGTCGCCCTTCGTCCTCCATCGCCGCCGAGCTCCGCCGCCAAGCCCTCTCTCTCTCTCTCTCATGTGGAGATTCGGCTGTTCATGTTCATGTGCAGATGTTCATGTTCTGTGGTTCATGTTTATGTGCAGACGAATTTGTGGATTAAACCGAGTATTTTGATTCATGTTCATGTGCAGATGAATTTGTGGTTCATGTTGATGTGGAGCATTTTGATTAAGCAATATATATTTGTCATATGGATTAAACCGAGCATTGATCTTATTTTCAAAAATTCCAGTAGCTCTTGCATCATATATATAGAATTTATTTTGCTATATTCATGTGCAGATGTTCATGTGGGGATTTTTTTTTTGCTATGTTACTATATGTGCATATTTTTTTTATACGATGGGAAAAGGCTCTCGAGGGCTTAGCCCTCGAAAAACTGTCTCTATCCGCCGTTAAGTCAGGATTCCGTCCGGCCTGCAAGTGTTCTCGAGGGAGCCTACGGGGCCCTCGAGATTTATCTTTCTCGAGGGCCAGGCTCTCGAGAAACGTCGTTTTTCTCGAGTACCTACTCACGAGGGCTGTTTCTCGAGGGCCGGCCATCGAGAAAGCCTAATCTCGAGGGTTTCTCCCCTTTTCTCGAGGGTTTTTGGCCCTCGAGATTCATGCTGATTCTTGTAGTGGTTGCACATTAATTATTAACAAGTGCGATTCTTAACGGTGTACGGTTTTAGATTGATTGAGACTTGAAACATGGGAAGAGAAAAATAAGCGCGAGCATATGTATTTAGCAAATCTACAGATAGTAGTAAAATAAAGAAAATCAACGAATAAAATAGATGATTGATAACTAGTAATTTCATACCAAAATTACACCTTGGTAAAGCAGTGTAATTTTATTATTATTAAAGTGCAATTTTAAAATGTTTGATAGTTAAAAAAATTTCAGGCACATGAAAATTAGCAAATCTATAATTCTATTGGTTTGTGCCCCATAGGTTGGTTGCCGCTTACTTTTCCTTATCGTTTTGCCGATTCAGGATGAAACGTAAGAATGGGAGATTTGCGTCTTCATCGACAGTACATGGCCAGGGAACCGAGCTAACTTTGTAAGTAGTTTTATGGTTCTATCGGATTAATATATTCTGAAGATATATTGCAATACGGATACTGTTTACAGACTGCAAAGGATTCTTGTATACAGCTGCACCAACTGTAAAGAAAGTAGCCATGCTACGCCTCAGATGCGTCGTGCTCCAAATGGATCTAAAACATTTTGCAACGCTTGTGGTTTAATGTGGGCTAATACTGTTAGTGCATCTTCCATTTTCCCTTGGATCTTGAAAGTTCTTTTTATTATTCTTTGCTTGACGGTTTCTACCAGGTCGCATATTTTTTCCATTTATGTAGTTATAATTAATTGGCTTGTGTGCTACTTTACTTTCACAAAAAAAAATCCTATGTTCTTTAATAATTCTGAATTTCTGATCAAAGAAAAACTAATGTAGTGGTTGATGATGTGATTTGTTTGGATATGGAAATATCATTGGCAGAATAATTTCATGAATGGTGCTTCATGGATCTCTGAACTTTTTTTAATCAAGTAGACAACCTTATTTTGCGAATAACTTAAGTTACTGTGATCATTGTCGTGTTAGTGCACTGTTAGTAGTTTTATATATCAGTGTTATCTGTCATGCTGTTGCTACCCATCCAAGACTAAATCATGTTTATGTTCCTATTTTTTCGCCTGCAGGGAAAGCTAAGAAAGCCAACAGGCTCTACTTGCGGTGGACAAAGTGGTCGTTGATGCATTTTATAGCAAACAGCAAGTAGTTTTTTAAGCAAACAATTCCACATGATAATGAGTTTTTTATTTCCCAGAATGAACCTAGAACTTGGAATAACGAATTAACCATCGTATATACAAAAGAAACCTTGTATTTGTAACTCTATTAATTATCCACATTGAAGTTGCACGTACAGTCTCAAATTGGTAATCACAAATTGGCAAGACACCTTGTATTTGAAACTCTTTAAAGGGAGAATTGATCTGGTGACACCGAAAGATCTCTCGGCCTCACATCTAGCACTGAACTTAGACGGTTCATTTATGTAGCACTAAAACATGCTTCTGTTACCCATTTTTAGCATTCCGTGACGGTAAACGTTGGAGGGAGCCGTTATAGCTGTTAGGATGTCTCACTAACACATGGGTCCCACCTTTCCATCTCTTCTTCCCCCTTTTCCCCTCTCTCTCTCCTTCCCGATTCCCCTCTCTTCCTCCTCTCCTTCATCTCTCTCCCTCCCCTCTCTCCCGGTTCTCCTATCTCCGGCGGCAACACCTCGGCGGCGTTAGCTCGCAGTGGCGGCGGCTCCCAGCGGTGGCCCACTGTGGCAGCAGCGGCTTGCGGCAGCGGCGGCGGCGGCGGCTTGCGGCGGCGGCGGCGGAGGCGGTGGCCTCCATCACCAGTGACCTCTAATCCCTCTCTCTCCCCCATTCCTTCTCTCCCCCATTCCTTCTCTCCCCTCTCCCCCTCTCTCCCGATTCTCTCTTGCTCCGGCATGGATCTGGGGCTAGCGGCGGCTGGCTCCGGCGTGGATCTGGGGCTGGCGGTGGGTGGATCCGGCGAGCCCTTCCTCCCCTCCTCCGCCGAATTAACCATCGTATATACAAAAGAAACCTTGTATTTGTAACTCTATTAATTATCCACATTGAAGTTGCACGTACAGTCTCACGCAGAAATATTATATATACCATAATTGTTTAGTGCCGACTGATGATAAATGGCGATTATTTACAGTCTCACGTCTATTTACATGTAAACTCCAATAAATATCTAGAAGTGCGGTAAAAATATGATACATCAAAGTGCTATGATTTCTTTCGACGATACTATATATTACGTCCTCCTATCTTCGGTCCAACGAATGCCATGTCATGCATAATCTTCAAACAAATTGCGATCATATGTATAGTAATAATCATAAAATCTTAGGTAGTAACACCATATCAGTTTATATTATTTACGGTATTTAATTTCCTTTTTTAAGACCATCAAGGGAGCATGTGATAATGGTAAAAGCCACAAAATGTCACCCTTTAACTTACGTTAATGTGATGATGGTATTTATATATTTTTCCTAGGTCTGAGATTTATCTTAAGTCTTGGAAAAGTTTTCCCAGCATTTTATAAGGTCATTTCCTATTTTTTAATAAATGAAAAATCATTTCACCCTTTATTGGAATACCTTTATTCTAGAAAATGCCTTCCAGAAATATTCTAAATCCTAAAACAGTGGCAACGTGCAAACTAGTATTTTTTATAATATTATAGCTGGTCTCAAGTATTTACCCTATTTTTCTAGAATTTTTGGAGGCCCAAGCTATTTTTAATAAATCATTTATACCTGTAAAATTTATTTGAACGCGAAATTGCCAGAAAATCCAACACACAGTAACAGGCCGAACCAACGAGCGAGCGTGACCTAGCATAGATCTGACCCACGACACGGCCCACGCAATCGAGTGCTCACCTGTGGGCGCACTCTGTGGGTGCGCTTTCAAGCTGAGGCAGCAATGCGCCTCCACTTAACCTGACTGGTGGCCTACTGGCAGTGACATGTACCAGACCCAACTTCACTCAAGCGCGAAGCGGTATCTGACCTAAGGGGCTTGTATGGCAGCGGCTCAGAGAGTTGGAGCATGCACACATCTAGGGATGGCAATGGGGACCCGTTCCCCGATCCTCGGTGGAGAATTCCTCTATTAGGGGTTGGGTATGGGGAGCAGTTAACCCCCGCAGGATGTAAATGGGGGAAATCCATTCCCCGTCGGGGATGGTGGGGACGGGGACAGGGAAAAAGTTTCCCCGCGGGGACCCGGTTGGGGACCTGAAATTAGTTTACTCTATTTGAACTGTTAGGTCGCAAACATTATATCTATATTTCCGTACATGCATCAATCAAATCTTAAAAACATGCTTATTATATTTTTTCTTCTCTATTATTATGATTTTAAGGTAAAAATGATGATAAATGTTTCTCTTGTGTGTAATTTTCGTGGGGATGGGTCCCCGACGGGGCCCCGCCACCCGAACGGGGATGGGGATGGGGAATTTTTAATCCCCGTGAAGGGAAACGGGGACGGGGACGGGGAAAATTTTAGGTCACGGGGACGGGGATGGGGAAGCACTCTCCGACGGAGAATGCCCCCATTGCCACCCCTACACACATCTCAGCGTAAATCGTAATATTTATACCAATGGTTAGGGGTGGGCATTCGGTATTTTCGGTTATTTCGGTTCGGTACATTCGGTGTCAGTGTCTGGGAAACGCGCTCCTGAAGAGCAGCGGGTCCACGGACCGGCAGACGAATTTTTAGTTGGTGTGAGGCCCAACGACCACCCTTCTCAGCAGCCCGGGGCGGCGACCGAGCCTGCGGGGGCTTAGGCCACGCGGTCTTCCCGGACAAGGGCCTGGCGCGATTTGGCGATCTGGGTAAGGATCCTTCGTACAAACAGGAAGAGGAGGGGGAAGAGAGAAAGCAATACAAACCATGAAGACACAAGTGATTTACCCTGATTCGAGCTCCCACTGCCGGGTAATAGCTCTACTCCAGCCTTGTTGATTATATGGTGGAAAACAGTACATAAGTGCCGAGATCGGGCTTGAAGGCACCGATCCCGAGCTTTACAAAGACAGTGGCTAAGGACTACGGCTACTGCTAAGGAAGCTTCGGATGCGTGTTGCTTGGGTGGCTTGTTAACACCTGAATCGTTTGGCCTCGACTGGTCCGGGGCCTTTCCTTTTATAGGCGCGGCAGGTTGCTCGGGTCGCCCGGAGCTGCTCTGGCGGGCCCCGCGCCCATCTCTCGCTTTAGCGGTGGTGCCCTTGTCTCATTCCGGGGCTCTGTCTGGTCCGGAGCCTGCAGGAAGAAGCTGTTCAGGTTAGTACAGGACACATGTTTGTCTTAACATGCCGATACGGGGAGGAATCGTGCTTCAGGGAGAAAACACCTTCCCTTCATCCGCAATATAGCATTTGACTGGACCGGGCCAACCTCGCGTCGCCCGTTGGGGGTGTCGCGTAGCGTAACAACCGTCACCTCCTGCCAAAGGAGGCAAACGACAAGCCAGGCTGCCCGCGCGCTTCTCCTCGGGCTGCGGGTTCTCGGGGAGATACAGTTCCTCCCGGTCAAGGCCGGGGAAAGTACGGTGGGACATGACAGTTGTCGCCACTCGCCCGCGGATAGGCGGGCTACCCGTGGGAACCTCTCCCGGGCTAAGGATAGCCCGGGAGCCGCGCCACGCTCCTGGTCGGGACCCAGGGAGGTGCGGTTGACCTAGTCAAGCCCGGGGAAGACCCTGGCGAGCTAAACGCCTCCTTTAGTACGGCCAAGGGCGGCCTTTTAGACCTTCTATACATGCGATGGGCTGGTACGGAACCGGCCCAAGGCCCGTTTCGGGATGGGCCACTTATCAATCACCAAAAGCCAGCCCCCGAGCCTCGAGCGTGTCGCGTGGCGAGCCGATCTGAGGTTTTAGAAAAAGATCTCCGTCACGCGCTGCACGGGAAGACTCGGCTAAGGTTTTCGGGAGCCGCGGGAGCCAAAGCCTGGGCATTGAATTGGATTTGACGGAAAGGTAGGGCAGTTACGCCCCCTGGGCACGACTCCCACGATCTTCGCTTCGACCGTTGCCTTCCTTTATAAGGTAGTGTTTCGCAGGGGGAACTCTTACTGCAGAATCATTCCCTTTGCCTCTGTCTCTTGTCTTTCCTCCTCGCTTCCTTCCTTCTCGCTCACCACCGCCATGGTGATCATCGGAGACAGCGCTCTCACGAAGGAGAGGATGGCGAGTTGGAGAGAGACGGCTTCGTGAGGCCGGGCTCCTGGGGCTCCCTGGTGCTGATCGGGATTCACGGCCCAAGCCCGACGAGCTAGTCTGCTTCGAGAGCTCTGCTATCTGCGGGTTCCGCGCAGCGGAATCGCAGTTTCTGACGGACTTCTTCGCCTTCACTGAGCTGCGGCCGGAGAACTTGTCCCCGCAGTCCTACGTTCATCTGTCCATCTTCGCCCATCTGTGTGAGGCGTTCTATGGAGTGCGACCCTCAGTGAGCCTCCTCCAACACTTCTTTGAGTTGAAAGCCGTCGGCCATCACGCGGACAACGCCGGAGTCTTCTACCTGACCGCGCGCCGAGCCCGGGGAAGCCAAGCATACCTGGAGTATGAAGTCACGACGAAGGTCGATGGCTGGGCCCAGCAGTGGTTTAACCTGAACCGCAGTGGCTCAGTCCTGGAGTATTCCGCGGCCGTGCCGGAGACCCCAATCTTTGCGCGCAGCGAGACTCTGCCGGAGGATCAAGTGATAGCGCACGAGATTGGGGGGCTCGCCAAGAAAGGCCTGACGGGCTATGATATCATCGTCAGGTTCGTCCGACACCGAATCAGCCCTCTAGGGCGCCGCGAGCGCTGTGTCAGTGAGATGGACGGTTGGGAGGATCCGGACCGGGACTTCCATCAAGGTAAGCGCGCGCCGCGTTGCTCTGTTTCCTCTTAAGTCGGGGCACGTCGTGAACGCTTGTAGTGCTTTGCAGGACTCTCGGCCCGCGAAGTTACGCGGATTCCCTGTGGATCACGCCCCTGCGCGTTGAAGGACGCACGGCGCATGGATGGTGGCCGATCGATCGCTGGGGGATTGCCGACCATTTCAAGACTCCGATTGGAAAAGCGCTCCCGACGCCTGACCGACGGATGCTGCTGGTTAACTGGGTTTGGCCGGTGCGTGTGCTTACGTCGGATGATTGGACGGGCGTCTTGATGCCCAGCGTGGCCCCGCTGGCATCCGCGGGCTGGATTTTCGCTACCCCAGAATGGGTAGAGCAACAGGACGCCGCCAGGGCGCAGGACACCGTCCGGATGGGCCCGCCGTCTCCAAAGATCTACCGAGAATCTGACCGAGCTCGTGGCGACCAAGCTGCGGGTGGGCAAGCTGGAAATAGCACTGGCGAGCGTCCGGGCTCGGCTCAGCAAGGTTGAACTGGCCATAGAGCAAGCGACAGGGGCGAAGGTCGAGCGTGCGGCCAAGCTGAAAGACGCCAAGAGGCGAGCGGCCGCAGTTGTTACGACAGCCCAGCTTTCGTCGGCACCACCAGCGTCGTCACGTTCCGCGCCTTTGGAGGAGAGCAGCGAGAAGTCAGTAGGCTGCCCGCCCTTGCCGTTCCATCAGGCGCACGCCCACGAGCTCGACCGAATCGTGCGCGGCGCGGTCGAAGCGAGGGTGAAGAGCATGCTCGCTCTTAACAAGAAGGTAATGCCCACGAGTCCGCACATGGTGCTTAGGCGCTGACCTTTTCGTGTCTTCATTTGTTTTCCTTTGTGTTAGTTCTACGCTCTCCTGGCTGGCACGTCCTCGCTGATAGAGGCAACGAGTGGGCAGTCAGATGATGACGCGGCGAAGATCGAGCATCTCTCGGCCGAGCTAGCGCAATCCCGGGCTCAGATAGAGCGCTCAGACGAGCTTATCGCCGAGACCGAAGTTCGCCGCACTGCTCGCGTCGCCGAGCTAGAGACCATGCTCCAGTCGGCGCAGGAAAAAGAGCCGGGGGCCGTGGCGAGGCTTGCCCAGGCCCAAGGGTCAGAGGAGGTGGCGGCGAGCCAAGCCCAGGCGGCCCATGAGGAGGCGGACCGGGCCCGGGCTGCTTTTGACAAAGAGCGCAGGCGCAGGGAAGCAACCTCCAAGGAGCTGGAGGCTACCTTGTCCGAGTGCAACTTCACCGTACGCGAGCTTGAGGAAGCCTGCGACAAGCTTGCGGCGAAGATTGCTGCGCTTCGAGAGGCCGGGACGCAGTCCAAGGCCGAGGCGAAATCTCTGAGAAAACAGGAGCAAGAGCTCATCGAAGCCCGGGCCAAGCTGCGCCAGGAGCGAAACGAAATGGACTCGCAGGCTATAGAGCTGCTCCAGGCGCGAAAAACACATCCAGGACTTAGAAACCGAGCTAGAAAGGCTCAAGGTTGCAGCGCGGGTTATAGTTTGACCCGGTCTACTCTGTTCCCGAACTCTGCGCCGTGTATATTTGTACATATTTTATTTTAAACGTCCGCTTAACGGATAAGCATCGCGTAATGTGTGGTGGCCGAATGACTTAGCCATTTTTTCATTTAGTTTATTGCGTCAGATCGCGCGCATTGTGGGCTCTGCAGCGCGACACAGTCTTCCACCGACGGAAGGGGCATGTTTGCCAGGCACAAATACGGAGGCACAACCACTCGCGACGGTTCATGCACCCGGCCTAAGCCACGCGTCCAGCCGTGGAGACGCCGCTGGGCCTCCTTCGCAGTAGTGGGCCAGGCCTGCACAGTGGGCTTTGATGCGCAATGATTCTTTCTTCGCCACTGACAGCGGGACCGGGGCACGGGTCGCACAGCGATCGGCGTGATTGGTATTCCACGAGACGGCGCGTGCGCGTGCGTCTCTTCAGCTCGGGCAGTGGGTTTTAATTTCTTGTCTCTTCGCGCGCAGCGACGCTTCGAGTAGCCCGCTGCACGACAGGACGTTGCACAGCCGCCGGCCTATATAGTGTGAGGCGCAGCGTGCCGTGCTGGCTCCATCTTAGTCTTCTCCATTTTCTTCAACCATAGAGCAGGGAGCAGAGCCCGCAGCCAAAGCGAGAGAGAGACATGTCTTCTGATTTCGGCGCCGATTCCGATTCTCTGTACGCCTGGTTGGTGGCGGCGATGGAGGATCTGCCGCCGCTGCCTCCTCTACCGCCGATCCAGCCCGGAGCGAAGGAGGTGGACTGGCCAGGCCCCGTCGTCGCGGCCCAAGAGACTGAGCTGGTGGCGTACGCCCAGCTCCAAGCCGACGAAGAGGCGGCCGGGGCACTAGCGGCTGCCCTCGCGGCGGAAGAGGAGGAAGACGCGGTGGCAGCGCAGATCTCCGCCGACACCGCGTACGCTGCCGCGCTGGCAGCGGAGGAGGAGATCGAGGGGGCCGCGGAGGCCATCGTGGCGGCGCCTCCGCCGCTGCTCATGGACTCCATCAACTACCAGCGGCGGAGGAGGCGGCATCCGAGCGCGCCGGGATCGTCGGAGCCTGCGCCAGACCCGCCGACACCCTCGTCGTCATCGTTGTCGCTGTCGGCGGAGTCTGCGGCTCCGTTGGCTCTTCGCCAGCGACGCTCTTAGGAGCGGCAAAGTAGTATTTAGGATTTGGGCGTCGCCATAGGTGTAGTAGCGCGGCGCCCTCTTTTACGGTAGATCGGGGACGCTGGCTCCTCTTTTGCTTGTAAAATCTTTGTCTTGTAAGATCTTTCTTTGTAAAATGCAGCTCCTTTGATGAATCTGTCTTGTTTGGTTTGTTCATTCCCTATTCCTGCGTGAATCCTGTAATGCAAAAAACATGGTAACTAGAAGAACAGTAACGAAGTTCTGAGGAGCCAGCCCCCCCGAGCGCTGCATGGCCCAAGTTAGCCATTCGAACAAACCTGTCATGGGCTTACTGTACCTTAGGCCACGGGAATTCCACACTGCGCGGAGACCTACTAGGGTGCGAGATGTCGGCTTATCCCATCGTAGAAGTGCTCTAGAGTGCTTTATCCTTAGCCGTTGGATTTTGGCCACGAGCTTGCTTGAAATGGTCATGACTGAGCCCATCGTGACTCGTGAATGGGGGAAAAGAATTTTTTTTTTGGAATTGATCTGAACTGAAATAAAGGAAACTTACGACCTGATTACGCGTATAAGCGTCGTAAGAGGAAGATGTTCCATGAGCTAGAGAGCTCATTCCCGTCTTTGTTAGCAAGACATACAGAGCCCGTGCGCGCCGCGCTGACTATTTTGTACGGTCTTTCCCACTTGGGGCTAAGCTTGTTGGAGCCCGCGAGGTTCTGAACGTGACGTAGAACCAGATCTCCTACTTGCAGGGTCCTTGTATGTACATTTCGTGCTGCGTAGCGACGTAGGGTCTGCTGGTAGGCTGCAGCTCGGAGTAGGGATTGCTTACGGCGCGTCTCAAGTAGATCGAGGTCAAACTGCCACTCCTTGTCGTTGACCACGAAGCTGGTGAAGTCAACGCGATCGGATCCTAGTCTCATTTCTGTTGGGAGGACGGCCTCCGAGCCATAGACGAGTCGGAAAGGAGTTTCTCCTGTAGCGCGGCTGGCTGTTGTCCGGACTGCCCAGAGAACTGATGGTAGCTCGTCGACCCAACCTTACTGTTTTGCCTTGAGGGCGTCGAAGACTCATTTTTTGGTGCCTTGGACTAGCTGTCCGTTAGCTCGTTTAGCTGCTCCGTTGCTTTGTGGTGGGCCACAGAGGCAAGGGCGAGCTTCATGCCAATTTCTCCGCAGTAATCGTTGAACTCCCGGCTCGTGAATTGGGTGCCATTGTCAGCGATGATTCTGCTGGGCACACCAAATCTTGCAACGATGCTCTGGAAAAAACGTACCGCGGCAGTTGCAGTGATGTTGGAGACCAGCTCGGCCACGATCCACTTGGTGACGGAGTCGATGGCTACGAACAAGTACGTTCTGCCACCGAGCCCTTTGGGGAACGGTCCTAGGAGGTCCATGCCCCAATCCGCGAACGGCTACGCTAGTGGAATTGTTTGCAGCTCATACGCGGGCTGGTGCGTCATCCGCGCATGATATTGGCAAGCTTCGCAGCGCTTAACCAAAGCTTCTGCGTCACTCATCGCAGTGGGCCAGTAATAGCCCATGCGAAAAGCTTTGCCGACGAGGGTTCTGTGTGAGGCGTGCGCACCACAGATGCCCTCGTGGATGTCGGCTAGAAGGTACTTACCTTCTTCTTAAGTAATGCACTTACAAAGCACACCATTAGCACCCCTTCGGTACAGCAAGCCCCCGTGCAGACGGTAAGCTCGGGCTCGCCTTTTTAGCTGGGAACGCTCAGCAGCGTCCTTGGGCAATGTCCCCTGCTCCAAGAACAGGATGAATGGCGTCATCCAGAAGGTGCTTTGCTCGAGGAATGAGACAGTACCAGATGTCTCGATTTGGCGGTAGGAGACTTCCCCGTGGCCTCCTCTCCGGAGGGAATGGAGGGCTTTAAAAGGTGCTGCACTAGCACCCCCGGCGGGGCCGGTTCTTGTGAGGATCCGAGCTTGGTGAGCTTATCAGCTTCGCCGTTCTCTTCCCTGGGAACGTAGCTGATTTCGAAACTGATGAAACGTTTCTCCGGTTTCCTCACTTCCGCCATGTACCGCACCATTGAGTCGTCAGTTGCCTGAAACTCCTCCCTGACCTGGCGGACGACGAGCTGCGAATCTCTTTTCGTAGCAAGCCGTTTGATGTCGAGCGCAGAGCATGCTCTTAGGCCCGCAATTAGGGCTTCATACTCTGCGGCGTTGTTTGTCGCCACAAAGTGTATTTGTATGACATGCTGGAGTCGCTCTTTATTGGAGAAGATGAGAATGAGACCGCATCCAGATCGCCCGGACTGGTGTGAACCGTCGAAGAACAGAGTCCACCGACCTTCTTCCCCGTCTTGACCACGGTTCCGAATACAAACTTGATGTCGAATTCACCCAACTCGACTCCCAACTTCGTGACCCGGCCAGTGGCCTCCGGGTTTCGGAGAATGTTCTTGATCAGGTAAGTAGTCGAGACAATGACTTGGTGGGCTTGAAAATAGTGATGCAACTTGCGCGAGGCCATTAGCGAGGCATATCACAGTTTCTGAAGGTCGAGATAACGCTCCTTTGACCCGGTGAGCACCTCGCTCACGTAGTAAATGGGCTGCTGCTTCCCTTCCCGTTCCACTGCCAGCACCGCGCTTGCGGCGTTTGGTGTCACGGCGAGGTATAGAAGGAGGGCTTCCCCGAGCTTGGGAGTGGCGAGGCGAGGTACTGCTTGAGCTGCAGAAACGGGGCCTCAGCCTCCTCAGTCCACTCGAAACTATCGTGCTTGCGAAGCAACTTGCAGAAAGGCGCGCTTCAGTCTCTAAGGCGGGAGATGAAACGGCTTAAGGCCGCCATTCTGCCTGTGAGGCACTGGATGTCCTTTACGCAGGCTGGCGGCCTCATCTTTTCGATGGCCTCGATTTTCTCAGGGTTCGCACCGATGCGCACCCCGCCGATCACGTAGCCTAGGAGCATGCCGGACTTGACACTAAAGACGCATTTCTTGGTGTTTAACTTGACCCGGTGCTGTCTCAGGCTGTCAAAGGTTTCCCGTAGGTCGAACACGTGGTCACGGGCGTCCTTGCTATTGACTTCGATATCGTCCACGTAGACTTCTACGTTGCGCCCTATTTGCTCAGGGAGAGTTTTTTGCATGAGACGCTGGAACGTGGCGCCATCATTTCTGAGACCGAAAGACATGGTCGTATAGCAAAATATGCCGCACAACGCGATCTGATGGTAACCGGAATAAGCATCCAGGAAACTCATCAAAACTGAATCTGTCGTAACGTCAACTAGCTGATCTATGCGTGGAAGGGAAAAGTTATCCTTGGGGCAGGCGGAATTAAGGTCGCGGTGGTCGATACACATGCGCCACTTGCCTCCCTTCTTCTGGACTACGACTGGGTTCGCCAGCCAATCGGAGTGCTGAACCTCGCTGATGAAGCCCGCTCGAAGCAGCTTGCCGAGCTGGTCTTGGATGATCTTGGCCTTCCAGTCGGGAACACGCCTCTGACACTGCCTTACCGGTTTCTTGTCAGGCCAGACAGCTAGCCTGTGCTCGATCACCTCCCTTGGGACATCGGGCATATCGGACGGTTCCCATGCAAACGCGTCCTTGTTAGCCCAGAGAAAGGTAATGAGCTTGAGTTCCTATTGAGGCTCGAGGGTTGTTCCCACGTGGACCACCTTGGAGGGGTCTGTCTCCGTGGGGACGATGGTTTTGGTGGGCTCCTACGGCTGCAATGCCACCTTCAGGCGCGCTGTGGAGCGCTCCTTGCTGCTGAGACCACGGGTAGGGAGCTGGCCTACCATGGCCAACGCGGTCTCGTTGCAGTCGAGGGCCGTCTTGTGGTTCTCCCGGACGGTGATGACTCCCTTAGGCGCTGGCATCTTCAGGCAATGGTAGGCGTGGTGGGAGACCGTCATGAACTTGGAGAGCGTGGGGCGGCCCAAGATGTCGTTGTAGTGGAGCTCAGTTTCCACCACCTCAAAGGTGATGTACTCCGTCCGAAAGTTGGCGGAGAAGCGGAACGTGACGGGCAGCATGACTTGCCCGATGGGGCGGAGGGACGACCCGGGGATGATCCCGTGGAAGGGGACGGTGATGTCCTTGATCTTGGAGCGCGGGACCTGCATGAGGCCCAGAACGCGCGCCGTAATGATGTCCAGCGAGCTTCCGTTGTCCACGAGGACGCGGTTAACTCGGGTGTTGCTGATGGTGGGGCTGGACCAAGGCAGGAACTCCGTCGTAGGTTCGCTGCGGGAGATGTGGAGGACCTTGCGGGATGCAGTCTTTAGCTCGCGGCAGGAGCTGTAGGCCGACGTGCCGCCAAAGACGACGGCAACGTGACAGCGGGCCTCAGGGAAACCCTGGTCCTGGCCGCCCTAGGGAGGAGGCACCGCGGCCGTGCCCTCAGGTAGCTCGGGCATGGGACCGCGGCCGGCGTAGAAGTCCTCCAACTGGCGGGCCCATGTGCGGCAGTTGCGCAGGTCGTGGCCGGGGCGCTGGTGGAGGCGGCAGAAAAGACTAGGGTCGTGGAACGAGTCCGCACCTCTATTCTGCTGCTGCGGACGGGGAGGCCGGCCCTGAGGTGGGCCCTGGCCGCCGTGCGGTCTACCTCCGGCCTAGGGAGGTCGCTGCGGTCGCTGCTGCGGCGGGCGCACCGGCGGAGGGCACTGTGGTGGCGGGCACTCGGGATGGTCGGGCTTGACAGCGGCGACGAACTTGGCGGGCTGCTCAGGCCGCTTCTTCTTCTTCTCCGTCTCGGCTTTGCCTGGGTCGTCGCTGACCTTGGCCTTTTTCTTGGCGCGGCCCCTCTTGCGCTCAACCGTCTCAGAGGCGTTGACGTAGAGGGCCGTGGTGCGGAAGAGCTCGCTCGCGGTATTGACCAGGTGGAGCTCGAGGTCGTCGGTGTAGTGCCGGTCCCTCACACCATCCTTGAAAGCCTCGATAATGGCCTCGTCTGAGATGCAGGGAATTGTGTTCCGGGCTCTGACGAACCGGCACACGAAGTCCTGGAAACTTTCGTCGTCTCCCTGCACCACAAGCTTGAGGTCCTGGGGGCGCCCAGAGCGGGCGTAACACCCCTGGAAACTCGTGCGGAGGGCATCTTGCAGTGGGGCCCAACTACGGATGGAACCGGGCCGTCGGGTTCGGGCCATACCCTCGAGCACTGTGGGGAAGTAGTTGACCAAGACGGCCTCATTTCCCCCCATAGCTCGGATGGCGGTGGTGTAGATGGAGAGGAACTCCTCGGGATTCTTGCTCCCGTCAAACATCTCGATTGGTCCGGGTTTGAACCTCGGCGGCCATGGCGCTTCACGGAGAGCACGGGAGAAGGCGGGGCATCCAGGCGCGCCTTTCAGGGGAGAGGCATCCCGGCGTGGGCCTAGGCGGGAAAACACTCTGCCCGGGGCACGTGACAATCCTCCAGTGGAAAAGGCTGTCTGGGTCTAGCGCGAGCGGCTGCGGTTGCGGCGGGAACGGTTTTGAGCGCCGTCATGGCCGGAGCGGTTTTGAGTGCCGCTGTGGTCAAACTGGTTCCCACGCCAGATGTCCGGGCGGCGGCCGCCATTCTGCTCCTCGTGCTAGGCGATGCAGCAGGTGATGGTGCCGACGCCCTCGGCGATAGCCGGACACAGGTTCGCCATGGTGAAGCCACGGGGTCCTTCTTCAGGTCGCGGACCACCGTGGTGATGGCGCCCGCCTTTTGCTGGCTGCGCAGGAGCGGGTTCATCATCGTCTCGATGAGATAGTCGACCAGTTGGTGGCCCGGAGGGGTACGCTCGTGACGGTCCTCCTGGCAGATCCCATCCATGATGTGACGGACGGCATCGTTGAAGAAAACCCAGGCTGCAGCGCAGCGGCGCTGTTGCTCCTGGGCCTCCTCATTCACGGCGTCATCGTCGGCCGCGGCTGCGAAGACGCAGCGAGACGCGCGCGAGGCCGGGGGAAACGTTCCGGTGTCGCCAGCCGCGCCTTAGTTCGTCCAAATCTCTCGGGCTGCCATGTAAAGTTCAATCCAATAAGCAGTAAATTCTTGCGGCCTCCTGCGGCCCTTTTTACAACTTGTCTTCTCAGACTATCTTCTCTCTGGTAATACTTGATGGCTGCCCGGTCTTGCGAACTCTTGGCTCCGCGATCCTTAGGGTTTTCCCTGCCCGCATCTAGTTTCAGCAAATTCCTAAACTCAGAGTTGCGTAACACGGCTTTTCGTCTTGCGGCTAAGCCTGCTCTCGTAAGCCCTCCGCGGCAGAGGCACTTCCCGCTCACGGCACAACCACTTGGTAAAGCCTGCTCTCGAAAGCTCCCGCGGCAGAGGCACTTTCCTTGTTCGGTTACCCTATGAATCGCCTAACTTACATTAACGAGCAGTTCATGGAACGAGTCGATAAGGATGCGGGAGTCGCTCTATCTCTCTACGCACGTACTTGAATTCGCAACATAGGTCTTCAAGCATCGTTCGTACCGAGGGCTAGGGTGTCGCTCTTTCTCTTGTGCACCTGTTCGAGTTCGCAAACTCAGGTTTTCGACCAAATGCACAACGGGAGGCTGGGAGTTAGGCTGGCGTTCTACCGGTTTTTCTTAAACTTTCTAGCGCTGTTTCGCCCTTCTCTCAGTTTCCTGTTCGTTCATATCTTTTTGCTGCTCTTTTTTGCACGGAAAGGTAAGTCTTTATTTACATTAACCAAAATTTTACAGGTACAAGGCCCGTCTGGGTATTGCCTTACTACTGCTACTTCGAAGCAAGTTGCCCCTTCAGCTCCTCAATCTCAAACTTGAGGCACAGGGCTTCCGCTTGGGCCTAGATCCCTTCCTTGGCCTCAGCTCAAAGACGCTCGGTTTCCTCCTTGCTGGCTGCCCGGAGCTTGGCCTGCTCCTTGATCTCCGCGCGAATGGCTTCGACTTCGTCGGTTATGGCCCGCAGGTCCTCGATCAGACTTTCTCTCTAACTAAGGCGTTTCTCGGTGGTCTTGAGCTGCTCGGCTAGCTCTTTGACCCTTTCTTCCGCGGCATGCGCCCTCGCGGCCAGCTCGCGATGCTCCTCGGCCTCTTTCGGATAGAGCCGTGGGGACGGATCCCTCTCCCCGGTCAGCTTGGCCTTGAGCTCTTTGACCTCCGCCGCGAAGCAATTTCGGCTTTCGGTCGTGGCCATGAGCTCTTCTTCGAGCCATGTCATGTGGCGCTGCCCGCGGAAAGCTCCCATGACAGCACTGCCCTCGATGGCTACGCCTTCTTCGAAGTCCGCCATGGTGACCCGCAGGACCTAGGTGAGAGAAGAATAAATCTGTTAGATTAAGTCGGTGGTAACTTTAACGGACAAGTTCCCGTTTAAGGCGTACCTCTCGAAGCCTGCTCTTCAAGTTCATGCATAGGCGCTGCCCGAGCCCGTGGGTTGCAAAGTCCTGGATGCTCGGAGCAGCTGCGGTGCGGTGCTTCCTCCGCTGCACCTTCTCCTTGTGGGAGTGCGTCCGCTTTGGGGCAGTGGCGATGGGCAAGGCTTCCTCGCCCTCAGGCTCCTGCCCCTCTTCCTCTTCATCCGCCCGAGCAGCCTCGGGCAAGATTGGCGCCAATATGCTCGGTGACGTCGGTGCAATCGAGGGCAGGGCATCTTTTGCCTCCTGCTCGCGATCATCTCCTCGCTTCCCGGCGACAGGCTTCTAGCCCAGCTCACCGGAAGTTGCCATTGCCGCAGGGATGAGCTGCCCCTGCGACGAAGTGCCTGGCAGGACCGCCTGCTCGGTCCCGCCTCAGGCAGCCTGTAGAGCCAACGCTTTGGCTCCGCCTTTCGTGGTTTCTTCCCCAGCTTCTTTGGCTTCCAGCCTTTTTACCGCTCTCTTCAGCGCGTCGACTTGGTCGGAGGAGCCTGATGAGAGAGCAGCCCATGCTGCCAGTTTGTCTTTGAGGGCGAGCAGCCTCGTTGCCCGCGAAGCACCGTGCAGGTGCTCGGGCAGCAAAGACTGCTCAATCGCCGTGTCCACGTCGTCCGTGGCGGTCTCCTCCTGGGCGGCTGATGAAAAAGAAATGAGTTAGATCCTGCGCGGTTCGGTAGAATGTAAAGGAGAGCTTTGCTTCTACATACCTGCTGCAGGGAACTTAACTTTCTTCTTCGCTCCTTGACGGAGCTTGCGCCTCTTGCTCGGGGGCTCCAAGGCTTCTTCTTCGCCTCGGCCTCCGAAAGCTTGTGGCGACAAACTCAGCTCTTTGCTGAGCTGAGCGCTCTTTTTGCGCAACGCAAGAAGCTTTTCCTTGCGCGCGACTTCCTCCTCGAGCCTCCTCTGCTCGGCGATCTGTTGCAGCCATTCCACATGGCCCGGGTGAGCTTGTGTATAGCGTTTCAGCCAGAGGGTCAGGTTCCGTACCTTCTCATCACTCTGCTCGGTGAGGAGGGATGGGCTTGGGCGTTCCCCTCTTGGCTGTCCACGCTCGCGCTTAACTTGTCCGGCGCGCTTCTTCGCCGCAGGGGGCTTCAGAGGTGGTTGGCGGTCGCTGCGGCGCGGCGAACTCCGCGTCGGCTCGACGGCCACCTTGGGTTTTATCGCTGCCTTGGCCTTGCCCTTCTTCGTTCCCTCCTTATCGGACTCAGAGAGCTCCTCGACGATCCCTCCGAGGATCAGCTGCTCGCCCTGCGCGTTTGGATGTGAATGTTAGCATGCCATGGACCGTGTGAGTCTAGCAACTTAGTTGAGGTTTCGCGACTTACCTCAGGTGAGCGGACGAGCACGTTTCTTGGACAAGTGTAGGTCACCTCGCCGGTGACCTCAGAGTCCTTTCTGGCAGCCTTCAGCATGGCGTCGACCTGCTCGGTCACCCATTCGTCTGTTGGTTTCTCTGCCCGAACAGAAGACGCGTTTAAGTTCCTGTTCGGATGAATCACCGAGGAAGGGTTGAGTGTTTGAGAAACCTACCCGAACTTTTCCTGGTGATGTCTTCCCAATCTACTATCTTGTAGAAGGGGTAAGACCTCTTCCGCAGCGGACAAATCATGTTCGCCACGAAGTTCCGGATGATCTCTCTACCTGTGAGCCCGAGGCCCACAAGGGAGGCGATCTTCCGGGTAAGATACCACTCTTCGCCGGTCGGCTCCGGCCGCGGCATTTGTGTTCCCTTCGCCGACGCCTTCCCGGTGAAGATGAGCTTGCTATCGCCGCTCCTCCTGGTGTAGAACCACCTCATCCACCACGGCCCCATGGAGTCGAGCAGTGGGGGACAAGGGTAGGGCGCATCGTCGGCGGTGGCCCGGAGCTTGAGGTAGTAGCACCCAAGCGCCGAAGCGGCGGAGCTGCTCCTCGTCACGGTGTAGTAGTGGAGGAACAGCCCCACCGATGGATCTACTCCAAGATAGCCCTCGCACAGGTGTGCGAAGACGGCCATCTGCAAGAACGAGTTGGGGTTCAAGTTTGCAACCTCCAACCCGCTCACGTTCAGGAAGGCCTCCACGAAATCGCTTTCGGAAGACCTCAACCCAAACATCGCGAAGTACTAGAAGTTGACGAACTCGTCCTCGAGCGGCTCCGGTATCTCCTCCTCCCCGGGCAGCCTCCAGCTGCCGGCATCGATGTGTCCCTCCGACTCTAAGATCCGCAAGTCCTCCTCCGTCATGCTAGTGCCTGAGAACTTGGCCATAGCAATCCCCAGGGTTGGACGAATAGATTTGGGTGTGGAGTGTGGCTGTTTGATGCTGTGCGCGGTTGGAATAGGGCTTGGGAAGGAAAGGCACGCGAGAGCAGAAGTGGTAAGCCGCGGGCGGCTTGGGTACTTTTATAGCCCTATACGAGCAGCTCTGCAACGGTTCTATGCCATAAAACGGCTAGTTTTTTACTGCAACAGCTAGGTAAAAACGGTTGCCCGTTCTAACTGCGCAGCGGAAGTTACCGTTGAGATCTGCCAACGGTTATTTTTTCTAGTGTCTGCACTGAGGGTTGGGTGCTCTGCTCGGACAGATGTTGTTCCCTGTTCGACGCAACAGAGTTGCTCGGCATTGGGTGGGTTGTTCGGTCCCGAACAAGTCTTGTTCGGTTGAACCATAACCTGTTTGGTCGTTTGTTGCACGACTTTGTAGCAGCAAAATTATCCTCTTCATGCCTTAGAATCTCAAGAGGAAGACCCCACTCTAGTGAGATATTCCACTTGAGTCTCGGGGGCTAGATGTCGGGGATAAAATCACGGCCCATTGCCATGGCCATGGTTATCAAGTCGTAAAGTCGAGTCGAGTCGCATGAGGGGAGACTTGGGGACTAGTTGTGGACTAGTCGTGGCTAGTCCATGACTAGTCGACAACAACAACATCTATTTTGTTTAGAAAAGTAGTTGTGTAGTTGGCATGACTACTTGTACTTTTGTAAAAAAAAATAACAATTACAGTGGAGTCCAAAAACATAGCAAGAATGAGAATGCAATGCCAAATGACTAGTTTTCTTCTAATGTTAGATGATGGAACTGACGGTAGAATGCCTAGTCGAGTCGAGGTCCCTAGTCGTTCTAAAAAAAGAGACTTATGGACTAATCGTGGATTAATCGCGACTAATCGCAGGACTTGATAACAATGGCCATGGCCCACTCCCTAACGGCCCAATCGAGCAGCCTCCCAGGGCCTGCTCCCTGGAAGGTTCTATTCGGCCCATGTGCATCCAGCCGAACAGCTTCTTGGTTGGCACGGTGCGTAACGGCCAAGGATTCGTGTTTGAGTCCGACTTGAACAAGAGTTCTGCATGGCTACGTGAAGACCCGGACGTAGTTTCCCGGATTGGAGCAAACATCGTGATCCCCAAGAATTGGAGTATACCTTATCTACCTCGGATGTATTTGGCATGTATATGAGTTCGTTACGGTCTCGTAGTTAGCCCGGCCCGATTATCCCTCAGTAGGACGGTTGTTCTTCGCTATATAAACCAAGCTCCTACGGCGTTTAGGGGGCAGGAGATCCAATATCGGCCAAGCATCATCACATTGGCACATATTGTTTCCTGTACACCCATAATCTCGCCGAGACCTGTTCGTCTCGTCGAGCTTCCATCTTGTAATCCTCTTTGATATAAAGAAAGGCTGGACATAGGGCTATTATCTCTTCGAGAGACCTGAACCAGGATAAAAACCATGTGTCTCCCTGTTGTTCGTTGATTGCTGTTCGCTCTGTTCGGCGTGTCTCCTATCTCCCCTTCTCAAAAACCTTAGTTGACTTGGGACCGATATCCCAACCGTCGACAGGTCCCACCCCGTCTATGGTGCCCATCACCTCCCGGCCGCTGTAGGCCTAGGGTTCCGGCGGAGGAGGGGCGGCGCGCCGCGCGGGGCTGCTGCTCTTTAATGGAGTCCGCCACTTTGTCGCCGAAGCTACTGCGATCAGAGGGGGAAAAAAGCAGAAGCAGGCGACAAGGGCGGGGCTGCTTTGTTTTGCACAAAATGGGGACCTCCTGTTTAACGATTGGTTTGTTCAGTGATCTTAGTTAAGGTCAGTCTCAACCTCTATGAATTAAGATCTAATTAAATCTCTTTGATTCAACCACATCAACAGGTTAAAACAATTTAGATGACCGTATTGGTATGCATATGAGGTTACCTGCTTGCTTTTTGCTGGTCCACATCTTATTTGTCATTTGCATAGTAGCAGTTCGCACGAAAGGAGCGGCTCACACAAAGGTATGTACTGTGTCGAATTTTGCCAATTGAGGTCCAACAAAACAATTGGAGTACAGATTGTTATGAAAGATTAATTGTTTGTTTCCCATAGATTTTTCCTTATTGGATCTCATATCGTAATCGTTTCTATGCCTAATACATTACTCCGTTAAGCATAGCGGGATGATTGTCTTTTTTTTCTTTTTTTGCTTTTCCACTGAACCTGACGCATTATGTTGGCTTATTGCGTCACGCTTCAGTTCGCAAATCTTTTGTGTTTTAGTCCTATATGTCTTGCAGCATGTAGCGTTTGTTTATTATCCTGGTTTATGTACGTAACATGCATCGTACGAAATACTTTAGGACATTCAGCTCAGGAGGTGTTTTTTCGCTGTTGTAGCGTGGATGCTTTTGATCATTTGTTTCAATTTAATACTGTAATGTCTATTTATTTTTTCCACTCGATTATTTATACTGTCCTAGGCATGGTTATCAAGTCGTAAAGTCGAGTCGAGTCGTATGAGGGAAGACTTGGGGACTAGTCGTGGACTAGTCATGGCTAGTCCATGACTAGTCGACAACAACATCATCTATTTTGTTTAGAAAAGTAGTTGTGTAGTTGGCATGACTACTCGTACTTTTGTAAAAAAAAATAACAATTACAGTGGAGTCCAAAAGCATAGCAAGGATGAGAATGCAATGCCAAATGACTAGTTTTCTTTTAATGATAGATGATGGAACTCACGGTAGAATGCCTAATCGAGTCGAGGTCCCTAGTCGTATTCCAAAAAGAGACTTATAGACTAATCGTGGATTAATCGCGACTAATCGCAGGACTTGATAACAATGGTCCTAGGTCGAAAGGAGCGCGACAATGTTGTAGGCCCGTTCTAGAGGAGCTTAATCGTCTTTATCCTAATCGAAGCCGGCATAAGTAAACTTGCATTGTTCTGTGTTACTTCGATAAATTATGTTCACTGCAAGCTATGAAGAATTGTGTTGGGTACTGATCAGCCCTGTGTGGTTGTGCTGTTGTTGATAACAATTAGAAATATGTTTTCCAACAACTTAAGATCTTACAAGGCTACAACCCTGTATATTTGTACCTTTGCCAGTTCAATTTACCTTTCGTTGCAGGAATGGATTTTATATTTGTTAAGCTTCTTAGGCCTCCACTCCATCGTTTTTAGTACTTGCTGTTTGGCTTGGGATATTGGATCCGGAGATATCTAATCTGCATAATGTACATAGGTGTTCAATTGAATTTTTTGTGTCCATATATATTGACTGTACACAATTTTTTGCATGTTATTTTGTTGCCTAATTCTTTGGTCGCATGAACATGCTTCATAAGCTAGAGGAATGAATTTTCATATTATATGATGTTCTGTTCGAGTTTCTATCCCTACAACATTTCGCCTTCCCGCTGATAGAACAATATGTTAAAACTCCATTTCTTGCTTGGTTTGCTCCTATTGGGTTGCTATTGCCTGTTGAGGAATCCCTACCCATTGTGCAGTATTTTTGTATGGATACTTCCTTCGGGCTACACATTTGTGAGCATGTGAATTTGGGTATGAGAAATATAGATTTACTTACCCAAGTTGTTTTTAGGTGTTTATAATTAGGTATATATTGGTTTCCATCCTGGCCATGCTGCCTCCTTCTATTTGGCACATCTACCTGGTCATGTTGGTTGATGTCCGGTGTTGCTGTTAGTTTCCTGCGTTTTTACAAATTCAATGATGTCTTCAATGATAGTTGACTATTGCGGTATGTTCTCTGTTATATCATATATTCTATAAGGATCCACTAATTTTTGTCCTTCACCGTTTGCAGGGGAATACTTGGCCTTAACTGGCCATAAGCTGGCAACAAAACAAATCAACATTCTGTGCAATCATATTGAGATTTAAATCAAATAATCATATTGCATAAAATGAGTTTCATGTTATATGATGATTTGCTTGAGTTTCATATAATCAGATCCTGTATAAGCATACTGAATATATACAAGTTTGGAATTGTATATGTGAGATTTAGACTTCTCAAATTGAACCCACCTATTTAGATTGTAGTTTTTATAGAACTAAACATATAAGTATTTTGCTTTGGATATTAAAATATATTCAATTTAAATAGAAGGTACGGTTGGTTCTAGCTACCTAATGTAGACCTTATTTTATTCTATAATTTGAGCCTGATAAGTGATAATATTTTCCCTCGTTTTTTCCCCCGGTCTCGGCGCGCCACGGGCGAGCCAATGCAGCTAGTTATCTACATATACCACATTGTGGAGAATACAACCACCTCTTAGGTCAACCTTCCCCGCTCATATCACGAGACTATGGTCGATACGAGATTTACGGCTCAATGCCCGAGTGAGAGCTTATTAACCTTATAACATAACCCATATATATGAGAGGTCCCACCTTCCACTCTTATCTCAAACCAGGGCACCCCTCCCACCATAGCTTACTCCAGAATAACCTGGCCGCTCCTTCGATCAGGTCATTCCCTCTTTCATTCTCATTATCACTTTCTCTTCAATGCAACTTAACTCATGAAAAAACATTTTTAGTTGCTACACATATAAAGGTACTCATTGCAAAATAGCTTTATAATGTAAAATAGCTAACAAAGTGATCAAAGAAATACCTTGCCTTCAGCAGTATGATAGAATTCAGATTCGCTCACATCAGGGTACGCCTCCGCTTGATTTAAATCGCTGCCTAAAATTAAGTAGAATCGCTCGAATTTAGTTTAAGCCAAGATACAAATATACAAAGGTTTACTCAAGCTTGTAAGGAATATTTCTAAAGCTGCCAGATTGAAGTTTGGTGTTTTGTTTGTAATTTTGGTATTGATTTAAGTGTATAAGAGACAATTATTTGATTCATGGAGGTGCAACTCTACTACTCCATCTCTCCACTCCACTTCTTTCCTGATCCTCTTCTTTCTTTGTTTCATACATATCTAGCATCAGCAAGCATATGAGTAGTACGCCGCCACAAGCAGCAGTAGGAGACATCAACGGCCAGTAGTAGCAACTAATAGCAGAGATGACAGATGACAACCGGTAGCAGTGGCTAGGAGCAGCAGCTAGCAATACAACATGCATGTACAAGCGGCAGTAGGACGCAGCAGCAACCAGCAGTAGCAGCAGCGTTTCAGCAGCAGCTAGCAGGGCAGCTAACTCTGAGAGAAGATCCTAGTGTAAGTGAACCTGGATCCGAAGAACGTCACCTATATGTGCTGCAGCTACGTGCTCCCCCAAATCCCTAGAGATGAAGCGACAGGAGGCCGGCTTCTCCTCGTGCGCGCCCAAGCTCCCGGTGGTGCCCCTCTTCACCTAGTCCATGGCAGCCTCCGGCTTGATCTCCCCGGTGAGGTGCTCCTTCAGAGTGTGGTGATGGCGGAAGTGTTGCTATGTGGTTTGTGGCATGCTGAGATAAAGAACGAGGCCTTCCTCAGTGTTACTCCCTGGACTGGAGACATAGATGGGGAAATTTTCCTGTGTTAGCTACGTGTCCATGCAGCTACAGTTGATGCATGCATAAGGTGTCAGCTGAGGAGAGCCACTGGGTGGCAATTGTTTGAGCTATTCAATTAAGGAATGAATAGGATATGTCTTATACATGTAAGCAACTAGTCAAGTAGACGGGCCTGTGGCCCGTCAACATCGAGCTTAAGCGCGCCTTGACATGCCGAGCCTGCTTGATGATCCAGAAAAGGGCCACCCTATTAGAACCAGGGAAAAAGCAGCATGAAATGAGATGGTACCATGTTCAATACAACAATTAATTCGATAATATAGATATTAAAGGGCAATACATCATGAAAAATGATAGTACTTCTCAGCTTATAATTCTTAGGCTTTGTGAAGAGTTGTATAGTTGATTCCAGACCAATTTTTATACCCAGACCTGACAGGAAGAGAATCTAAAACATCACATAAATAAAAAGGTCAGTTCAGTTCATGAAAAGTTCAAGGAAAAATATTACGAAGGAAACTTATCTTGCCTATTGCAATAAGCCCTTGTCAAAGAAGAAAATGATTCCCATGAAGGAGAAGAATACCCCAAAGCCTGTTAAGCCAAGCCTAGCTCAATCTCTGATGATGACAAAATACGCCAGTCATATATTTGTAAGGAAGAGAATGAAGTCTGAAGGAAGGGCATGAAGTCTGATGAGTCTGAACCATAGTAATAAGCTCATGAGCACATGAATAGTAGGTTGTGATGGAAAGTTGGCGGCATTACAACTTTTGGGAACCGTAGTCCTTAAACAAACAAAGTAAATGATATAGGTATAACAAATCTATAGGTTGCAAGGATTTTACTACATTCTTCACCTGAAGCAAATGTAAAAAGGCTGCTAATGTAGAGATGGCAAAAAAGAAACCTTGGAATCTAAACAATGATAAAGCGGCCTATGTTATGAAAAAAATAGTAAATACTTCTTTGATAGGTAATCAAATCGTATTTATGGTGTAAGAAGCGGCCAATAGTTTTGGAAAATTCAGAGCATGGCTCTCCACATAAAGATAAATAGAAAATAACCTGATGCGCAACAATTAATGGGCCAAAGAAAATCACCTGTAGTTGGCAGCCTTAATGATTAAAGTTGTTCGTACACCGAATATGTGTGAAAGCAGCAACTATTGTTGATGCTACTACTAATGCCAACCAGTGGAGCAAACCAAAAAAACAAATAGGGAGACAGGGATGTGCCTGCATCAGATGTCTCCCACTGATCTGAGGTGTGTGGCATGGGTCAGAGAAAGGATCCTCGTAAAATCTGCGGGTTGTCGTTGAAGCCAGAAGACTACCCCAGATGGGTAAATAATATAGCCATTTGTGGTAGCAACATAGCACTGCTAAAAAAACTTGGAAAAGCCGCCATTATCTCATCAACATTAACAATAAACTTCTTGCTACATCACTGCAGAAACACATACGCGAAAGAAAACGATACACACATCGAGCGACAAAAACACTATTTCATTAAATAGCAGTATCCAAATGAACCTCGTAGATAGAACGCTCAGCAGTAGGCCGCATAGCTAGAAGGCATGAACGTAACAAATAAGCATAATGCTGCACACATAACATTGTCTCTAATTTAGTACAGGAAATATATATCAATAAAGCTGATGTGATGATATTAATCTATAGACTCAAAAGTAATAAAAAAAACATAAGACCGGAAAACATCCGGGCTAACCACAAAGCCAATATAGCCTAAAGATTATAATATACTCCAAACTAAGATCAGGCCGCAACTATGGACGTAGACAACAACAGCAAATGACAATCATTTCAGTGGCACAGACAACATAGACATTATATATAACACAATTTATGAACAAAGAGAGAATAGTCAAAACCATCTTTCATAAAAGCTAAATAACAGGGACTAAGAAAACATCACACCTCATCGCATTTCAAATATAAATGGAAGAAAAAATATCCTCAATGTAACGATAAACTAACCCAATAGTCTGGAATGAAACCAAATATTATTCTGTTAATAGCCCGATTCAAATCTTAGGGACAAACTAAGAGAGACCTCATCATTTACTTCTGGAAGAAATGAATGGAACACACAAATCAATAGAAGAGAACACATCGGTGTTGACAAAAGTGGAAAAAAATTATAGGTGTTGGTGTGCGGATGGACAACTTATCTGACGGTAAGACAGACAACATGAGAAGAAATAGAAATCAACAGCAGGCATGGTTCGTCTATCAAGACGGAGGAGATACCCGCAATCGAGCGAGCGCACAGAAGCTGGGCCTCGCACCGCGTCCCGGCCGAGCGCATGCTATTCCAGGCGGGAAACATACAGCTGCTTCGCGCGTTGTAACAAAAAAAAGAAACCAGAACGCCGTCCCGTTCATTCTGACGAGCAGCAAGCAGCGAAAATGGAGAGTCCGGTTGCTGTGGAAGGAAATGTGGAAGAGATCGATGGTAAAAGAAATGAAGATCAGCAGCACAGGTATGTTTCTTTACAGCTCGTATAGAAAATAATTTTGGTTGAAATCAACGACACCGTTCATGATAGTAGGCATGGTGCCTACTTTTTGTTAATACTTTGGCATATATTCATCCAAATCATCATCTATATACTCTTTGTTCTTTAAGATTATGCAACTTGTAGCATCGGTTATGGTAGTGCCCCTAATTAGTTCCAACGAATCTTCGAGCCTTACTAAAAATATTTGAAAGTCCCAATAGATTAATTCATGCCCAAAATAGGTAATATATGTTTTTATCACTTTGCCATATTAAACATATGTAAGAATCAATGCCATATTTTTTCTTGCACATGTAACATATGTTTTTATCACTTTGTAGCAGTCAAACATATGTAAGAATCGATGTCATATTTTTTTCAGCATAAACAATATACCTTCTTGGAGGCCTCAAAGCGGCATGGACTTTGCAAGTGTAGAGGAAGCTTGGAGGTTTTGGGTATTCTACGGTGGTCAAGTGGGCTTTAACTACAGGAAAAAGTATGAGAATAAAAGTGGAACGGACAAGATAATCACATCATGTAGATATGTTTGCTCGAAACAAGGTTTTCGAAAAGAGGACAAAAGAGATCATTTGACGAAGCTTCCTCGAGATGAGACAAGAATAGGTTGTGATGTTCGTATGGGAATCACCTTGGATCGCATTCAGGGTTGTACAAGTTGCTTGATACAATCTTGAGCACAACCATGTTCTCCACTTGCCCGAGATAACTCACCTAATGCCTTCACAAAGGAAAATCACCGAAGCACAAGCTATTCAAATTGAAATGGCCGAAGATTTTGGAATTAGGTCTAAAGTTGCCCGTGAGTTGGCGAACCGTCAAGTTGGAGGGTCCTCCAATCTTACCTACACATGTCTTGATCACAAGAATTATGTATGGTCCAAACGTCAAAAGGAGTTAAAGGATGAGGAATATAAGAGTTTGTTGGCCTACTTCCAAAATAAAATTGCTACAAACCCTTCATTCCAATATGCTTTGCAATCCGACGAGGAAGGACAAATAATAAATATATATTGGACAGATGCTAGGATGATCATTGATCATGCACACTTCGGTGATGTGGTTACTTTTGATACCACTTTTAGAACCAACAAAGATTGTCGACCATTTGGTACTTTTGTTGGTTTCAATGTATGATGAAAGCTATGACCACTACACCACACACCGTTGGTCTAAAGAAAAAAGAGATTAAAAAGAGGACATCGAAGAGAAACAGAGATTGGGTTCAAAAAAATCAACTAACTAAAAAGAAACAACCCACTACAAAGGTTTGTGTTCTATAATATATATTGCACTCTTTTATTCAATTTGACGATTGCAAAAGGTCAAATCGGCTGGCACGTCCTCGAAAGCCCGATCCCCTGCTGTTCGGCGGTAGTTGGTGCCGGGAAACCACTTTTCCGCGTCAACAGCGGCGCACAGCCACCTACGGGGCGGCGGGGCGGCACGATGCACAGGGCGTCTTTAGGGCGCGGCAGTGCACTGGCGCACCGGCGCGGCTACAGACCATGAGAGATGCACGATTACGATCTACTAGATCGATTCAAAACAACAACGATCTACTAGATCGAAAAGCGAAAACAGTAGATCGAAAATAATAGATCTGTTTGCGGTAGCGACATACCGTTTGTGACAAACATGAGAGTGATTCGTGCTGATAATGTGTTATAATTTATACGGTAGTCGCTCATACACAATCACATAGATCAATCACAGAGATATAAACACAGAGACATAGAGAGGAAGCCACGGCACAGATCTTTATTATCTCATATATCTCGAATACAAAGGGATGCCTCTCATATTTATAGTGCAGAGTTTCTTAGCAAGTAAAGAAACCTCCTTATGAATATATTCGGCTTTGATCATAATATCCCTAGGGTTATAACAGCATGAAGGGCAGGTCGGCCTCCTCCTGTGACAGTCGGACAGACAGTACCCTCTTGCATCTCCTCATAGGACCAGACGAAGGGCAATTTACTTTCCTGAAAAAAAAACTAAAGGCTATTTACTGGGCTTCAAACAAAAGTTAATTGGGCCTTTGATAAGAAGGAGATGCAAGTAGGGCTAGACAAAAAGCTCGTTTCCGGAATTTTAGGCTCAGTTTCAAATTACATCCGATTCAATTTTAAATTGTTCTAACATTAAAATTATTAAATTTTAGACAAACTTCAAATGCACTTGGGCTCGGCTTCGGCTCGGCTCGTGAGCTCGGTTGTAAATTTATCCTCAAAAAATATCTAAAATCATATAGAACCAATCTGTGTCAATTTTAGAAGAAGCTTAAAATGAGATCGTGTTCCACCCCTAGATGCAAGACATGGGGCATATGGGCCCCCGGATACGGCGCCGGCATTGAAGTCCACCTTGTAGGCCTCCGTCCTTCCCGTCCCGATCTGCTGCTAGGACTTCTCGAAGGGAAACGTCCGGCCGCCTCGGGGAGCGTGCAGAGCTGGTGCTGCTGGTCGCTGATCTGGCCGCCGGCCGCCGTGCCGGCGAAGTTGCCGGCCGTGAGGCGGGCCGTGTACGTGAGAGGCAAACGCACGGTGGCTCCCGTACCCTTTTTTTTTTCCCCATGTGTGCGGATTGACCGGGCAGCGACGAGATGCTGGAATTGGCTAACTATATATATGCATGCTTCGAGAACAGCAAGGGAGGGATGGTGATTTTTGTGGAGAAATGCCAGGGAGTTCCGAGGAGAGGGCGTTTGAGACGAGCAAAAATCAACTCTAGATACATTGATGTACGTAAGAATGAATTTTTTGTATTTTGTATTTTATTTATTTCATTAAAAAAAATATATCCAGTATGTTTTGTTGTAAATCTAGATCTCGCCGCCCGCGTCGCGGACAATCAGTGGCCCAACCGTTAGTGTCGCTGCTGGCCGTTGGTGGCCGCCGCGCCCAGTAGAGAGCATCCCTCCTCCCACCCCAGTGGCGCTAACGATCGAGCCACTTGTCGCTTGTGGCCCGGGAGATTGCCTTTGACCTTGACGATGGAGTCTACATTTTTAAAAAAACAAGCCAAACATATATTTTTAATGAAAAAAAAAACTCGTAAGAGTTACATGTATGCATGGAAAGCCATTAGATCTATTTTAAGATCCGTGCGCCCATTGGATTTTCTTTAAAGTACTTGCGTCCATTAGACCCGCTCTAAAAGCATCCTCAACAACACTATTCATAGTGTTTTGCAGGGTGATTTGGAGGGACTGTTGGGAATGTTCTAACATCCGCTCTCTAAATGTGTATATGAATTTTTAGAAAATTTTATGTACATGTGCAAAAATTTATTCTCGAAGGACAAAGGAAACCAAATTTCAGAAAAGAAAAAATTATGAGTAGGTTAGTTATAAAAGAAAATAAGCATGCATTACGGACCCAAAGAAAAATATCTTTGCTCTCATCCCCCATCGTCATCTCTCCTTATCTCTCGTTGCCTTGTCACTCAAAAATTTTATTTGATGTAAACACCTATTTTCATTCCTCTGGTTTTTTTACATATATGTCATTCCTGTTATAAATATTGTATTATTCTAGCTAGTTTAGATCTAATTCCTATGTTTCTTTTTCCCATTCTTATGTTTTCAATTACTTGGTTCGAAACAAGTCCAGAGCACTGCTCGCTATGCAGGAGACCATGATTTATGCGATCCATTAATAAAACGATCTAATTTTTAAACGATGGAATAAATTTTCGATCTCTGCACTAACCAAAATACATGTGACCATCACATAGTTTTATAAAAATAGTTCAACAGCACTCTTTCTAAATCTTCTCACATCACCCCCAAAATAATTTAATTTGTTGAGGAAGGCAACAATGGCCAAACCACTTGAAAAACTCAAAATTCACCGCAAATCCATCTGTCGAGTCAACAAACAATGATGATCCCAATGTGTACGCAGATCAGTTCCCCTCAATGCCATCTACAGCAAGGTAACTATGCCTATGGGCATCGCCGTTGTTGAATCTAGCCAAAACATTAGCTAGAAAATGAACTTTTCCTTGGTACACTTCAATATCCTTTTTGCCACTCAATGCCATTGCAAGGCCCTCTATCATAGGACACCGTCCAACCACTAATATTGGAGCCAATGCTAGCTAAAAAATGGATACACCAAGTGTAAGTCACCACAATGTTGCCATCAACAAAGACAATAGATGGTTCAGACATATCCGCACCTCAATGTACAACATGCCTTATGCACAGAGACACAACACATCCTATGGATGAAGCACGTCTAGGGAAGATCGGAATCAACCAAGATGTGGCTCTCAAATCGTCGAGCTTTCCACCGGTGGCCAGATAGCCATCCACATCTTTCTGATGTCATGTTGGCCACCGATATGCTGGGATAATCCAAATCTGTATAAGACTAAACGCAATTCTCGACGAGGTTTGTTCTCATCAAGTTAGCGCAATCTTGATCTTGGCGTCTTCTTGAGACCATTGATCGAGGTCATCCTTGTACTCATATTCCATATAAGTAAAGGAATGCTAAACATAAGGTTACTTCATCCGAGAAGATTCTGAATCAGGATGAAAAAAATCGTATGTCTTACTCTTGCATCATCATCCGAACATAAAGTATACGAAGAAACATATATGGCTCCTACAATAAACTCTTGTAAGACTGATCAAGGTGTAGGAAAAAATAGTTATTTGTATTTTAAAAAAAATATGCAAAAAAATGACTGTTCATATAGGATTTAAGTAAAAATAGATACTGGTCGATCTCTTAACGGACGATCGTCCGTTGGTTGGACGATCGGATGGTGGTATGGGGGCGGTTGGCCGCTCAGGCAGCGGTCGCCCGTTGAACGGGCGGCTTGCATGGCAACGCGAGGCAGTTCAGCGACAGGAGGCGGCACGACCGGAGGCGGCAGCTCTTGCTGGTGCGCTTCAAGTCTGCATGCAATTAAGTAAACCAATTAATCAAATACGCGTCAAAATCCAGGGGCCTAGGCGCACATAAGCTTCGGTACTTACGTGATCGTTGATCTTAGCTACTACTGCCTCCTTTCAAATTGTAGTTCACCGTTGACTTTTGGATATTTTGTTTGACCATTCGTCTTATTTAAAAAATATATGTAAATATTATTTATTTTTGTTGTGATTTATTTTATCATTAAACATACTTTAAGCATGACTTATATTTTTGTATGTTTACACTAATTTTTTAAATAAGACGAATGGTCAAAAGGCGTGTTCAAAAGTCAACATTGAACTATAATTTGGAACGGAGGGAGTATGTAATAAGCTAACCATCTAGGTACGGCAATGGAAAGTGGCCAGCAGCTAGCACTCATGACCAGCAGCTGGAAAGTGGTTCCATCCATCAGCTAAACTAGCTGGCTGCTACTGCTACTCCATTCGTTCCAAATTGTAGTTCACTGTTGACCTTTGGATATGCCTAGGGAGTAGTATACATATTCCATATGGACAGTCATATTTGTGAAAAAATTAAAAAAAAATAAATAACCATTTTTTTCCTTGTTTGGTTCCTTGCACCGCCAATTGCGAAGTGGTTCATGCGAGGCTTCTAAATGCTGCAGCTTGGGAACAAGTTGGGTCTTCAAGGGAGGAACTATCAGGCTCAAGGAGGAGACCGGACCAATGGTCAGAGACATTTGAACGTGTTGGACCTGCGAGCCAAGTTGGGCCGGTCGGCCTTGTAAGTGTTTTCCCTGTATCTCCCGTGCGGTTCTTCCCCACCTGATGACATGCCCACCCGATAGGCCGAGAGGTGAGCCCAGGTTCGTTTCGGTTCGATTGAAGAACATAACGAACCGGGTCGGCTTGAATTCGGTTGGTTCTGTTTGACGCCGGTTGGTCCGGTTTTAGTGTAATATCTAAAAAATTTAGAAAAATCCAAGAAATTTAAAAATGTGAACAATAAATTGTGTAAATAATTAAAATATTCAAATTTATATGGAGAAATATTTAAAATGCATTGTAGAGCTTTATTATTAATGTGTATTTACATGTCTGCCTCATTAAAAATTTTACCAAGTAAAAAACTCAAAGTTGAGAAAATCTTAGCAAAGAAAAAAGAGTACAGCCTAAAACGCTATATGTCGACTGGTGTTCAACCGAGGGTTGTCATTGACAATAGAATTTGAACGGGGTTGCGTAGGATCTCAAGTTGGTGGCAACACAAGATAGGGGAACTTTTTCTGAAAGGTTCAGACCCTCAGGGATGAGGTAATACTCTAGTACTGTGTTCTTGGGATTATGATGATCTCAATTACAATGGAGGTCTCGAGATCTTATGTTGAGGTTAAGTTTAGATGCTAGATTATGTATATGATGCCTCTACGACCTCTACCCCTCCCTTTATATAGTGCAGGGGGATAAGGTTACATGATCATATCTGGCTGATAGTACCGAATTCTATCTCTAGAGTGTCCAGCACGTATACGCATCGGTATTTGTAGATATTAATCTCCTAATCAAAAAATTAAACTCTATCCTCAGGACTATCCTTGGCTTCCAAGCTAGACATAGTCCAAGTGATATTCATCATCTTCCAACCAACTCGGGTCGTCCCTATTTGCCACTTATGTGCCTTCTGTGAAGATACCCGAGGCCCATGCAGTCCACACTACAATACAAGTGTTGACACCCAAATTTGGCAGAAAATCGGATATTCGGAAAAGACCAAATATGATGGAATTATTGGGCCAAATCAGAAATGGGCTTTATCGGTAAAGAAGAAAGGGCGAATACCGATACTTGTAAGACTTCGGAAGACGTACGATGTGATCAGGAAACGCGTCGCGGTAAATTAGGTTGTATCGGTATCGACTTTGTAACACTATAAATAGGACTTTAGGTCTCGAGAATAGAAAAATCTAATACTCAATACACAAAAACACTTTCTCGAATCCGATCGACCTCGTCGAAAGGCTTCAACTCGCAGGTAGAGCTATCTCGATGGGATAATCGATTCTCTCCTTGTAACCCGTGTGCATGGCTGCATCATGTTGATCTCATGCATACAAACCATGTTAGACTGTCTCGGGATTTACCAATCTTTAGCATGTTCTCGCATATTGCACTGTCTCGATTTAATCGATCTGTAATGTGTGTTTATCCTGTAATGCCGATCATCAGATATTCCATGTGCTCTTCCTGAATTCGATGTATGCAACTGTCTTGTTTAATCGATCTTGTGTATGCCTTGTTTGGGAGTTTGCATCTGTAAATATTTGCCGACTGATATTACATCTACCAAATATTAGCCTTTAAATCTTTGCATCGGTTTATTAGCTTATGCTTAAATTTGGATCTGAATACTGTCTTGGCCTGACCAATCTATTCGATTTACTTCTTGGTTTAATATGATGCACTGATACAAAGGTTTATTGCTAATATATTATAAAAAAAATACCAAAAAGAAGTATAAGATTTGAATTTAATTGTTATTCCATATTTATTTGCTCTATCGGACATTAATCCGATAGAACCTATAATCGGATAGACTAAAGCCGATTATAGAAAACCTGATCTGGCTATTTAAAAAGCCGATTAGGGTTATATTACTGACGATCTTCTCCTTGTCAATTTACAGGTCAAATTGACTGGCACGCTTGATTTTCTTGTTGCGACACAACCACAGAGTTGACGCTTCAGCACGTGTGTTCGCGAGAAGCTAACTTTTCGTGTCAACAACAAGCATAAAAGATTTTGGGGTCGTCTTCAATCTTTATCAAGCTCTAAGTCCCCAAGTGTTGCCGTCAACTCTTGATTTTGTCTCTCGGTGACGATATTCTGCTGCCGTTTTTCGACTAATGCTCAATACTTTGTATTCATTAGTATTTCAACCATGTCACCATGGAGGAAAGTTCGATTTCGTGCTAGGATTGATAGCATCGGATATGTTCCACTATGTTGTTGCCACCATGTAAGAATATTGAACTCTTTTCTTGGAAGTCGATGACGTCCTTTGCTATATAGGAGGCAAGCTCGCCAACAGCTCCGTGGGATGGCTATGTAGTCGGGCGAGTTGCACTGCCTGAAGAACTTGAAGTGTCTTTACCCGTGATAGCTTTCCAAAAGGATATCTTTCTCCCCATCTGTTGAACTGGTGGTGGTCGTGGTGGAGATGTCTTGCTTGCGATTCTTCATATTTTCTAATACAAATCATTAAGTTTATTTCTAACTTCTTGAAAATAATTAGAGTAATCTATTGCGGCAGCAACACCAAGTTGTGTCAGAGTATTAATTAATTCAAAAAGTTTAGCTCTAAGTTCTAAGAGAAAAGCAAAACAATATAAGAATGAAATATCTCTGCAGTATTTTAAGTATTTAGCTTTCATATGGCTAATTGCATCATATAAAATAGGATTATTTTCAAACATTTTTAACTGATTAGCAATGTGATAAATGGACATAATAATAGAAAATGATGTAGTCTCATACATAGTAGAAGCACTAATGGTAGCTTCATAAAAAATTTCTAGAAGTGAATGTAAATGAGTAAGTATCTGCCAAACCCGTGGAGTTAAAAGTGACGTTCCATCTTAAATTGGATATTGAGTGTTAATAAAACATTAAAAACCTGTCTATATAGTAATATGTGGTGCAACATAAGATAGATGGAATTACACCTAATAAGGATGTCTAGGCCAAATTTTCTTGGCTGAATTGATGATGCGCGACAATAGTTCTTCCATGCAGTAATCCTTGTATTAGAACTATTTAAAAATGAGATGTTATCCCGAATAATTTGAAGATAAGATTGCAATCTTTTTCAAACCACATTTAATAATTAAATTAATAATATGACATGCACAATATTGATGCATTAAAAAGATTTAGCATATGTAGATAACACAGATTTTAAAATATTCATGACACTAGTATTAGCGGATGCATTATCCATGGTAATAGTAAAAAATATATCGGTTATCACAAATTCTTGTACAACATTCATAATGCATTCAACAATATTCTCACCTGTGTAATTAACATCAATAAGTCAAAGATCAATCATTATTTTCTTTATCTGCCAATTTTGGTTAACATAACGAGCAACAACACTTAAATAATCTTCTCTAACCCTACCAATCCCAGATGTCTGAGGTTAACGAAACAGAAAATGTGCAAGTTTTAAATTGCTTTTTTAACCTTAACTTGTTGATGTTATACATATTTTTTCTAATCTCTAGTCGTTGTTTGAGGAGAAACACTACTATGCCTAGGATTATGAGCAGTTTTAATATATTCTTCGAAAGCAGGAGCATCACCAAATCGTAAAGGTAAATCTTCATAAGCTATTAGCCGACACAATGCCTCTCTATCTACCTCGATATGTACTCCCAGTTACTTACGGAACCATTAGAGTTGTAGCTCAACTGTTGCTGTCTCATTTGAACTCCTTTCTTCTTCTTACACGCTATATCGTGCCTCTTTAGATGTCCCGTAACCGAGCCCATCGCCGCTGATAACTTCTGTTTATAAATTTTACATTTAGCTGCATACCTCATTAGCCTGTCATCCAAAGGTGCTTCAACTCCTCGTAGTCGTTCCACACATCCGACCGGTTCACTCAAGCCCGCTTCGATCCGATGGTATCGGAGCAGGAAGCACAAGTTGAATCGGATGCAGATCCATAAGGATGATCCTCGGTTCCTTAAGTTTATTTTTTTTGAACCAAATCCGGTAGACTTTGACCGATTGGTTCGTAGTCCTTCGGACTTAATCCGAACTGGTTAAGGTGAAAAGAGAACGCCCGTCGGCCATTTTGGGAAGCTATTGTACATGAAATAACAAACGAGCAATTAATTTAGGATTATATATTTATACTAAACAAATCAAGCGTATAACATAAATACGCATATATAAATATACAAACCTCACGGCACCGAACAAACTAACAAATCTGGCCAAATTTTTCTGAAATATTTGTAACTTTGCTCAAATTTGCCAAGAATTTGCACAAATTTCTAGCTCACAAGTCACAAATTGCAGTGCACAAAAAAGACCGAAGAGAATGGGGTTGCAAGTGTGGCTGGCTGATGAGGGGGTGGGTGCCTATTTATAGGAAAATTTTGGAAATTTCCGAGCTCTTTTTCTATTTTTTATGAATTTTTAAAACCTCAAATGGATATAAATAGCTAGATTTACGACGGTAATTAAAAAGCGAACCGAACGTACGAATTGAATCGGGCTGCCTGCTTCGCTGGTGTAGAAGACACCATGTGGTGTCCTGTGGTTGGCCGGGGCGGCGGCGGGGCCAATGGGACGCTTGGCGTGGCCTTGTTGGCCGAAGCGGGCGGTGGGGTGGGTAATGGCGGCCGCGCGCAGGCCGGCGGGACGCGTGGTGGAGCGGGAGCAGGCGACGCGGCAGCGGCCCGGACACGTCAAACGCCCGTATGATGCATGTCGCGTGGCGGGGCCGGTGGCGGGCGGGAGCGGGATAAATGTCAAATTTTAAATTCTGAAAGCTACAGTAACCGGGTCAAATGAACCGAACCGGGCCGACCGGTTCGCATAGTGATAAATCGGGCTGTTACTACGTGAACCGAATCGTGCCGGTCCATCGGGTCAACGTCTAGACCCAGAAACGCTTCGCAGGCCCAAACTAGGTTGGCCCGGTTCATTTTTAAATGGTTCGACGCATATGACCAGCTCTACCTGATTCCAATCTCTTCTCTCCTCCCAAATTCTTCCCACATTCATCCTTGATCCTCTGTTGCCGTAAATAGCTCGGCAGGCCTACATATGGGCCCCACGAGGCCCGGCGTGGGGCCCAAGGCGGCCCGGCCGGTGGTATCCGAACGACCGAACATCTTGCAATTTGGACTCACCGCCTCATTGGCCATCGCCTCGCCGCCGCCCCTAATCCTGAACCCAGCCTCTGCCGGCGGCCGGCGCCGATCCTCCCGGTCCAGGTCCGACTCTCTCCTCAGATCCACCAGCTCCAACCTCCCCCTCCTCCTCCGGTGACCCCGCGGAGCCGCGCGGACGCCTACCGCCTCCGCGCGCGGCCACACGCCCTTCGGCTCTTCCTCCCCTGTCTAGGCGGGCTCCTCACCTTCCTCCATCGCCGTTGCTGATGGTGTTTCTTTACTGTCATTGTCAGGCCCCGATTTGGTCGATGGCGACGACCGTCAAGCCGCTGGACGGCACGGAGGGCTACCTCCGGTGGAAGGAGTCGCTGCTCCTCCGCCTCCATTCCCTCAACGTCGCCCACGCGCTCTCCGAAGACTGCCCCGCCGCCGGCGACCAGGCCGCCAGGAAGTGGGCGCGCGACGACGCCGTGTGCCGCGGCCACATCCTCGCCACGCTCTCCGACCGCATCTTCCCCGACTACGCCCACCACGCCACCGCCAGGGCGCTGTGGCAGGCCGTGGCGCGCACCTACGAGCTGGAGACGCGCAGCATCTCGTGGCGCAACCTGAAAGACTTCGAGTACGACGAGGGCGCGCCGCTGCTGGAGCAGCTCGCGCACCTGGAGGCTCTGGGCGTCGGCGCCAAGTATTCTGATGATCTGGTCGCGGGCTTGATATGCGAGAAGCTCCCGGAAGAGGTGGCCACGCCCGCCGTGGCGCGCTCCTTCTCCGACAATGGCATCGTCAGCATGAGCCTGCTCTGGGATGTCGCCCGGCGCATGGCTGCGTTTCGGATTGACTGCGATGACGAACGCCGGAGGGACGAAGAGGCGGCCATGGCAGAGGATCAGGCCGGTTTCGCCGATGTGCTTTAGCAGCCGGTGCCTATTGGACAAATAGATGTTCATGGCGTTCAAGCAGTGGAAGCCTTGTGAACTGATCAGCACCTTAATCTGTGGCCCTGTGGGTATTAGAGCATGAGCAGCAGGGCCGTATCCTTGCCTGCATCAGCTCCTTAATAGCGCTCGGGCGCTCGCCTGCATGCATGCGCGCAGACTCAGCGTTTGAATTTCCCTAGCCCGCGCGACAGGCAGCAGCTAATACGGTCCCTGCTGCTCATGCTCTTAGTGTTTAGGGGTGTAATGACGTTCAAGTACTCTAGTGTAGCCTTGTCGGCTGTCTTGTTCAGTGTCTGTGACTATTGGTGCTTAGCGGTCAAAATAGGTTTGGTATGACTACTCTATGTGTGCTCATCCTGCTTGTGATGCTACATGTTTTAGATCAATCTGAATGCCATGGACTTGCGTGGAAACTATTAGCGATCTAATGCCTCATCTTTTAATGAGCCCATCTTGTTATTTGCTATAATATGCATGATCTGATTCTGCTCTCAGCGACAACCATAGGTATCTGTACATCCTACAGCCAACACGTTTGATCCTCAAGAACTGCTCCATTTCGTGTTCATTTTTGTGAGATACTTGATCCCTACGGGTGTATTAATGGATGGTTCGATATTCAATTTTATGAACCATAGAATTTCTACATCCTCTGCTTGCTATCCTTGCTAGGCAAGAGGCAGGGCTGATCTTGCATCCCAAAGAATCAATTGCTAATGTAAGATAAACTATTGTACCAATCTGCCGAGTTAAGAGCAAGGGTGAGGACGAAATCCAAATATGAATAAGAGCCACCACAAGCTAGCATGTGATCGAATAGTTGTTTACAATCAATATAACATTTATGAACATAACATACCAACTAAGATTTCGCAACAAACTGATGATGGATCCCAATTATAAGTGGAAACCATCCATTATCGGCATAACTGGCGTATTAGATGCTTGCTTACAATAAAAAAAGGAGAAAAGAAAGGAGTTCGTTCTTCATAATCCATACCACACACCACGGCTTCCAAACGGCGGCGGGCTGGGCCAGGTGGCGATGCGGGGCTGGCTGGTGCGGCATGCGAGGCGGCGCACGGACGGCGAGGCGACCGGCGGCGACGGCGGCGGCGCAGCCCAACTCCGACGAGCCGTAACTCCCCCGTTTCTTGGCCAAATTGGACGATCCATATATCCATCTTGACCGTCTCGACGAGATCTACAACATGGCACCATCTAATCTTGAGTTTGGTCAAGGCACAGAGAGGGATCTGTAGAAAAGGGTTTCGGTGGAAGGGATTTTGACGGCTAGGGTTTGGGACTTGGGATTTCGTGATGAGGACTTGGGACAGGGGTCTTGGGGTGTTTATATAGTGCCAAGGACGACCAGGGCTGGGCCTTGGGCTAAGAGCTGTTGGATTAGGACTCGAATTCTAATCCGGGTAGAATTCAGATAGGCTGCGGGCTTGTTTATCAAGAAAATGGAGTTTCCTTTGGAGGATTGGGCTGAAATTTGGAGGGTAATTCGTATTAGGCTTCAAAAAGGTCCCCTCCAAATTTGAGCACGAGATTCTCTCGTTTGCTCATTATTTGATGGATTTGACGAGCTCCCGGCAGAACGGCAAAACTTTAAGGAATCATGAGCTAGCTTTTGAATTTGGACATGAAACTTGGAGGGTTGCTTGATGATGGCATATAAGAATTACTGGAATTTTTCCAGAATTTTCTCAAAAGGTTTGATAGGGTTTTGGCTTAAACCTAGTTTAAATTAATTTAAATCAGGGTTTCGTATATAACAATTCCCTTTTAATTTACTTTTGGGTTTTTCGAAAATACAAGTGATATACGACAAAATAGAGGATGTCACACCTGCAATGCTAGATGATCTTGTAACCTAGCTGTGGAGGCCCATTCAGCTGAGGATACGAGGCCATACCATCACAGTGCACTAGTGCAGCACACTGAGTTCAACAACGCAGCACAGCATCGCGATTCGCAAGCTCGCAGCAGTTGCCATTGCGATTTGCGAGCAGCCAAGGCCCAAGTGTGACTAGAAATCATCGTAGACTCGCAGGTCGCAGCTCACAGCCTCACGTCTATCAAGAATTCGAGATCGTGATTCGCGATAGCCGTGAGAAGGCAAGGTTGCGTTGCGACTGCGCATGCAAGGGCCAACACCGGCCGGCATTGGCACACCGCGAGTCCGTGATGGCGCGATCCGCTGCGTGACCGAATTACGAAATAAGACGAATGATGAATGGATGAATCATAGGATAATTTGTTATATTGAGCAAGATATTTTTCAAAATATTGACGATGAAAAGATTTTACAACATTTTCAAGAGATGAGGTCACGCAAGTTTGTCCTATTGTGTGTCAGTGGTAAGTTATAACGAGTAAATTTACATTTTTTGTTATTTGTTATATAGAAATAGAGATTTTTATTGACTTTATTTGATCAATTTTCAGGTTCAAGCTAGTATCCAAACGTACAATTAGAGCTCAATAAAATACTCCGATATATGTTAGTGTGATGGTGGTGCCGTGCAAGTGCAAGCAAGCTATATTTCATTTTGTCGATGTTATTTTATGCTTTTAATGCTAATGCTATAAGAGAATATATGGTTAAATCTCGTATCAATTATTTATTTCTACTACGTTTTTTTATTACTTGGTGTGAATGATGGATGAGTGGTTAACTTTTAGGTATTTTTTCACAATTGTTTAGTACATTAAATTTTAGCCCGGGGTTTGCCAAAATCCTGGCTCCGCCACTGTATAAGGGGATGGAGAGAAAAACTCTATTTTAGAGAACAAAATAGGGAATGCTGTTAGAACACATAGGGGAAGAATCCATCCCCTATTTTAAGGTAGAGGGTGCTTTACGGGAGCTTGTTGGAGACAGCCTTAGTGTGGCAGGGCACTGTACGCCATCCATCGCTGACTTGTGCAGTTGTGCTGTTCTCACATTTAGTCCCGCGGAAAGTTTTTTGTGCAGTAGACAGGGTGGCGATCCCGTTTTCTTGTCAGCCCACGGTTCTTTGGTGATGGCGATTTTCCATAGCCACCCAACCTCATCACTGTCAGCAAATCCAAAAGATGAAATGAGCCATAAATAAAAAACCAATGATGGCAGCAACATAATGATATAGGTTAATGATATATTGAAAGCTTTTCATTTAGGCTAGTGCCAGGAATCGGACGTCCGACCCATCGGACCACAGATGTCAGCATGACGTCATCACCAAAACTTTAGAAATGCGTACTAAAACTTGGAAAATATCCGATGAAACATGATGAAATTTTGCAACCTAAAGATGAAACTTGATATTTAAAGTAGTTTTGTGAGTATGAAATCCAAGTTTCATTAGGCAAAATTCAAAGTTTCAATCATGACAATACAAAGTTTTGATGTTAAAACACAAAAATTTTGGTGGATGAGAAACCCAACTTTAAACCAAAACAAGTTCAAGTTCCAGCAGTAATAATCGAAGTTTCAAAGGCAAAATATCCAAAGTGTTGGAGAAGAAAATCCAAGGTTTCGGCGAGCAAAGTCCAAGTTTCAACAGAGAAAAGCTCAAGCTTCAACAGGCAAAATCAAAGTTTCAATGGAGAAATCCAAAGCTTCGGAGACAAAAAATCCAAAGTTTCACAAGTACAAAAGTCCAAGATTCAGAGCGCATAAGCCCAAGTTTTAGAAGGGCAAAGTACTAGGTTTAGTGTCAAAAATGAGGTACAAACCTCCAACTTGCCTTCTACTTCTCCAGATCAGGCAACCTCTACTCATGCTCGCCGGATCAAAGCAACAAAAAGCAAAACCCAAGTTCATATATATATAAACAATGGATACATAAGCATCGGCCAAAGAAACGGTTTTGCTCAAACCCAGTCGTCTGTCTCGCCGCGCCCTCACCGACGGGTGGGCCCGCGGGAGGCGTGTGCGTGGGCAGACGACTGGGTTGTAGTCACTCCCCCAAAGAAAACAAAATTGGTTTGATCTAATTAAATCTCTATTCATGGTTATTAAAATCGCCATAGCATAGATTAACATACATTGACATGCTCCTTTTGCAGCAATGGATAGATACTTTGACACAATCCCAGCACAACTATAAACAGGACAAGTATGGTACGAACGAAAAGGTTCATTACTAAACGAGTCCCACGAACCTAAAACATGGCACAACTGTCAGATGTGGCTAGCTCATAACTAGTGCAGCAAAGCACTCCACTTCCCAGAATAAAAACATGGTAATTTTTGCATGATAGATTACCGAAAAATTTAAACTAAAGTGTAACATAGTGGTCCAGAAAATTGTAGGTCCTGTTTGGACGGGTCGCGAATTCGATAAGATTGGAGAAACAGTTTTGAGAAGGCAACGCATTAAAGTTTGACACTGCGGTTTTTCATGTAGAGCGGAGTAGTTGAAATTAAGCCCTTAATGCCTGCTTTAGGACATGAAGCTTCCTGCCTAGCTATTGTTTAGGACTTTGATCAGGTGTCCATGCAAAAACAACGAATTCAGCTTTCGTTATGAAAAAGGATCATCCATAGCCGTCCAAACAGATGCTCCAGGCAGCCGATCGGCCTTTACAGATAGCATGAAAATTCAGTCTAAATGTTCTGCAGCCAACGAGCAGTTTCCCTTGGCAAATCATATACTCTCTCTATTCTAAAAAAAAAAGTTTTAGATTTGTTATAAGTCAAACTTTTTTAAACTTTATCCATAAAAATTTCTAAACCATTTAGATCTAGCACACAATAATCAAATAAATAGATTCATCTCAAAAAAACTTTCTTAATATTATAATTTAATTGTGTTCTATAAATAATTTGTAAGAGCTTTTAGTGTTAAAAGTTATCTTTTGAAGATCATGTCAATGTCTAAAACGACTACTATACTATTTTAGAACAACAAAAGATTTTCCATCTGACTGATCAAGACTTCACTTCACACTTACCCTTGCAGAACACTTATTTGTGGGTTATTTTCATGACAACACAATCAAGTGCAGCTGGTTAGAGAAGATTTTGATTCTTGGGTCACTGTCCTCTTAACCGAGAGAAGCCAAGCAAGCAGCAGCCATTTCTTGCATCCCAAACAAAGCAATGCCACAATTGGGTCCAGCCAGCCAGCCAGCCATCCCTAATTCCCTACATTCATACTGTTTCTCAATAAGCAAAGTTTGTGGTTGGATGTGCTCAGCAGACAAGCAAGTCAGACAAGTGCTTTCTCTGAATGATCAAGTCCCATTCAAGCAGTATTCAGCTCTCACCTACCTTGACCTCAAGACATCACACCATCCTAAGTAAGCTCTGACATTTATATCGTTTACTCTTGAATATTAAAAGATTATTAAGCTCCGACATTATATTGTTTGCTAGATAGCCAGAATGCAGTTGTGCAGAGAAGAGACATGCATTGGCTTGCAAGCAACAACCAACAGAGCATTGGCACCTATGTACACTTTGGCTGGCATAATAGCGAGAACAAAGTAGCAGTACAGTCTGTACAGAGTACAGACTACAGACTACAGAGTGATACCAACACAAACACACACATGCAACTGCACAATTGTCGATAGCTTCAGTATCCATCCAGAATGGCACACTAAACAAGTGGGATTAATGGGAAGACGCGGGATTAATTTCACTGTAACGAACATATAATGATGGGACAGTATCTAGCTCAAGAACCAAGTTAATCGATGCATACTGGCCGCCACTGATGAGACCTTTGCGGCGCCACGGCAGGAGGAGGCCCCCAGCTCGCGGCACGCCGGCGGTGGACCGGCACCGGCGACGCGGCGATGCCGCCGGCGCCGTTGCATTCGCTGCTCATGGCGTCCGGGTGGTCGCCGTCGTTGTAGTCGCCGTCGGTCAGGCCCAGCATTGTGCGCAGCGACATCCGCGCCATCTCCTTGTGGATGCCGGCGCTAGTTCCCTCGGCGACGAGGATGAGGGGGCGGTCGGCTCCGGCCGCCCTAGCCAGAGCTCGGAACCGCGGGCTCCCCCTGCTCATGCCGTACAATGCCGCGACGCACCATTCCTCCAGCTCCGAACCGTGGGCGCCGCCGGAGAGGATGGCGGACACCGCCGCCACGGCGCCCGCGTCCATCAGCGCCGTGCGGCCCTCCGCGCAGGCGGCGGCGTTGCACGCCGCCATGAGCGCAAGTCTGCGGATGGGCGGCGGCTCGGTGGGGTCGGACGCGACGGAGAGGAGGCTCCTGGCGGCGCCCTGGTCGCGCGCGAGCTTGGGCTGGTTAACGGCGGCGAGCGAGAGGTGGTACAACGCCATGCCGGCGTCGCGACGCGCGCGCGGGGCGTGGTCGCGGGTGGTTAGGAGCGCGAGCAGCGGCGGCACAGCGCCGAGCACGCCGATGGCGGCGCGGTTGCCGTCGTGCAGGGCGAGGCCGAAAAGGGCGCCGGCCGCGTGCTCGCAGGCCTCCGGAGCCGTCGCAGCGCCTGAGGCAAGCACGACGACGAGCGCCGGCACGGTGCCGGCGCGGACGATGGGGACCCTGTTCTCCGGCTCGAGGGAGAGGTTGGCGAGCGCCGCTGTGGCCTCAGCGCGGGCCTGACCGGTGTAGCGGGGGGAGAGCAGGACGCGCCGGAGCGCGGCGAGCAGCCGCGGCACGCAGAGCGCCCGCCTCCTCGCCGCGCTCTCCCGCGTCGCTCGCCGGAGCGCCGCCATCGCCGCCTCCACCTCCTCGTCCCCAGCCTCCACCGCTCTCACCACGTCCTCCTCCTCCGCCTCACCGACCAGCAACGACTCCGCTTCTTTCACCACCTCCACTTCGACCGCGGTCATCTCCGACGACGACGCGGATGAAGATGATGTGGACACCGCGGAGGCCTGGGAGGAGCAGGACAAGTTAGACGACGACCTCGCCGCCTGCGGCGGCGCCGGCGCCGGCGCTGGCACCGAGCGGAGCACGGCCTCCAGCGCCGCAGAGGAGGAAGGGGCTTCCGGCGGCGCGCGGCCGGAGCGCGCGCACCACGTCCGGATGGCCGCCCGGAGCGCGTCGTTAGGTATAGCAGCGGCGCCTAGCGCCGCCGGTTCCCCCTCGATGCCGGGCGGGGAGACGCAGAGCTCCTTGCAGGCCAGGACGCAGGCGCGCTCGTACGTCCTCCCGGATGGCAGGATCACCGGGTCGGCCATGGGCTCGCGCAAGATCGGGCAGAGGAACTCCCGCGGCACCTCCTCCGGCTCCGGGCACGGAGCGGCCTCAGGGACGGGCGGCGGCGGCGGCGGGTCGTGGAACGGCAGCAGCCTCCAGCGCCGTGCGCGCGGCGCGCCCATGCCTATCAGCTCGGCGGCGGCGAGGGTGAGACGCAGTGGCGCTTGGTTACTCTGCTCTGCTTCTGGTGTGGCTGGAGTCGCGGTGTTCTTCTGGACCCTTTATCTTTCTTCTTCCCCTTCTTTTTGGCGCGAAGCGTGGGGTCTTGCACTCTTGCTGGGAGATGGAGAGGTGACTTAGCCTGGAAGGGACGAGGGATCGTTACTGGCTGCTGCGTCTACCGGTGGTGCGTAGAGTGCAGTGCTCGCAGCGCACCACCGGCTGCGGAAGGCTGCAGCGGCGGCCCATGGGATGGACCTGAACGGGCTGGCTGTCCGGTTGTGTCGTGGACCGCCGGCGGCGGCAGCGGCACGGTGGCAATGGGGATGGATGGAGGCCGGAGGAAAGGATCTCGGCGTCTTTTTTGTTCAGGGTTGTGGTCAGCTCAACTCGTCGAAGACCATGATAAGCTCCTCAGCCATTTGGTAGACTCGGGTCGCTCGAGTTGTTTATAGTTCTATTCCTTGCAAAATTCCGTTTATTATATGCTAGATTAAAAACAATAGAGAGCAGTTTTTCCTCGCCCTAGGAGTTCCCCGTCTCCCATTCTCTCCTATGCTCTTTTGCAAAAAAAAAAATAAAAAAAATCAAAAGTTTCAAACCAAAAGCATTCGGATACTTCTTCCTCCCCCAAGCCAACCACCACCTGTCGTCGCTAGCGACCACGGCGACGACGGGGGCAACCATGGCGGCGCGCGCTCGAGTTGCCACGCCCACACCAAGCGAGCGTCGAGCCCCAGCGGCCAACGCGTCGAGCCTGTCTCCATGCTGCACCGCTGTGGTCGCGCTTGGCCATTGCCGGTGGCGGCAACAGGTGTCGGTTGGCTCGGGGGAAGGAGGAGAGGAGGAAAGATAAGGATTGAATTGCTTTTGTTTAAAAAAAATAGGGTTTTTTTTTTCAAAAGACCAAATGAGAGTTGTGGGGTGGTCAGGAAGCTCCATGTGCAACCAACGACTATGGATGAGTCGGGGAAATCCATAGTGTCGACGATTGAGATATCGATCCTAAGTCAACTAAGGTTCTTGAGAAAGGGAAATAGAAGACTTGTCGAGTAAAACGAACAGCAATTAAGGAACAACAGGGAGACACGAGTTTTTATCCTGGTTCGGGCCTCTCCGGGGAGATAATAGCCCTACGTCCAGCGCTTCTTTATATGTAAGAGGATTACAAGGAGGAACTCAGCGAGACGAACAGCTCTCGACGAGATTCTGGTGTACAGAGAAGTACTATGCGATCTTGGATGCTAGATCCGATGGTGTCCGCCTGGCTATCTTCTCGTGCCCTCTACACGCCGTAGGGGCTTTGTTTATATAGTGTTGAACAACCAATCTACCGAGGGATAATCGGGCCGGGCTGACTACGAGATCGTAACGAACTCGTACACATGCCAAATACATCCCGAGGTAGATAAGGTATACTCCGATTCTTGGGGATCATGACGTCTGCTCCAATCCGGGAAACCACGTCCAGGCCTTCATGTAGCCGTGCAGAACTTTTGTTCGAGTCGGACTCAAACAGGAATCCTAGGCTATTACGCACCGTGCCAACCAGAAAACTGTTCGGCAGAATGCATAGTGGCCTGAAAGAACCCTCTAGGGAGCCAGGCCCTAGGAGGCTGTTCGATTACGCCGTCAGGGAGTGGGCCATGGAAATGGACCGTGATTTTATCTCCGACACATAGCCCCCGAGACTCAAGTGGAATATCTCACTAGAGTGGGGTCTTCCTCTTGAGACTCCAAGTCACGAAAAGGGTAATGTTGCTGCTACAAAGACGTACAACAGGTGACCGAACAGATTATGGTTCAACCGAACAAGTCTTGTTCGGGACCGAACAAACCCGTCCGGTGCCGAGCAACTCTGTCGCGTCGAACAGGGAACCACCTCTCGGGCTAGAGCTTGCCCGAGGAAATAGAGATTGCGCTCTCGAGCAAACGTCGTGCTTAGGAGCGAAGGTGATGTGCCCCCAGACGTAAATCGTGTGCTAGGAGTAGACAATGCATACGAAGGGAAATGTGACCCAGTCCTCGAGCGTAGAGCTCGTCAAAGGAACCAGGTAAAGAGATCCAGTCCTCGAGCACGGAGCTCGTTAAAAGGACTAGAAAGTGCGACCAGGTGAAGATGTACCCGGTAGGAGACCATCCAGTCCCCGAGCACGGAGCTCGTCGCGGGACCAGACGCGCGGTCCGGGCGAAGAGCTGCCCGGTGCGAGGTGATCCAGCCCCCGAGCACGGAGCTCGTCGCGGGGACCAGACGCGCGCTCCAGACGAAGAGCTGCCCGGTGCGAGGTGAATCACAACCCGATGCAGTCAGAGCTGCAAGAGAACGTGTGAAATCAACGCTTTACTCATGACGTATTCCTTGCAACAGTGTAAACGTTGTCTTGGCAAGTGCAGAACCGACGCTTGGAGTGCCCGTTGCGATGAGAATCGGCTTACGATGGGCATGCCCGTTGCGATGAGAATCGGCTTACGGTGGACAGGACTCCGTTGGTGGCGCACTACCTTGACTTAGCCGAACTGTGAAGGTCAGTGCCGGGCAAAGGCAAGA
>SPJY01020215.1:637225-720535 GCA_005191435.1 Raddia distichophylla | reverse complement strand
AGCTAGGGAGCGCAGCACCTTCCATTGGCTGAGGAGCGTCGGCGGCGGCGAGCTCCTGGTGGGGCACGAGCATCTCGTCGTCCTCCGGCTGCAAGTGCGGGCGAGCAACGGGGAGGAGGGTCAGATCCGGCGCGGGGGCATAAACCCTAGGCGCGCACAAGCGCCACCCGATCGGGGGCTCCCGGGGCGCTGGGCGGCGGAGGAGTGCAGCCCCAGGGAGGAGGAGATCGACCAGGCAGTGGCAGCGAGCGGGAGGGGGGGCGCGTGGGGAGTGGGGACGTACCTCGAGAGGGGGAGTAGTCATCATGGTCATCGCGGCGGCGGCGGCGGCGGGAGTGTCGGTGCCAGAGGCCGCGGCGGCGGAGAGGCTGACGGGTGGTCGGAGACGGCGGCGGAGGCGGAGGAGAGGGGCGATGCGGCGAGGCGGAGGGGAGTGCGGAGCGGAGCGGGGTATTAGGGGTGTTTTGGGAGTTTGGAAGAACAGGGGTGGTTTGGGGATTTCGGGTCCGGCGACCCGCGAGCACGGTATCAAACCGCGGCTAACCGTGCCTCCGCGGGCCCGGCTCGGTAAACCGGCGGTTTAGGGTTTAGGGTTTAGGGATTTGGTTAAAATTCGTTTAAATAAATTTTGAATATAGAATATACATAAAATTCCTAAAAATACTATTAATCATTCTAAGCATTTTGGTTTAAATAAAATTTTAAAATTCAAATTTTTAATATGTATTTTAATGAATTTTAGTCATTTTCATTGATTTTGACATTTTTTTCGTCACAAACCGCGGCTAACAGCGAGAAACCGCCGGTTAACCGCCAAAAACCGCGGCTAACCGCGAACAAAACCGGGGAGACGGACTTTTGAATTTAGGGCAAAAATCGTACGGAACCGCCGGTAAACCGCGGTTAACCGCGGTTAACCGGCTCCGCGCCATTGCCTGCTCGGAGAACTCCGCCGGTTTTGTTAACCCTACTCGCGAGCGACCGAAGACCGATCGGGTGCGGACAACCGACGGCCGATGAAAAACCGGGCCGTCGCGGATCGTGCCCGGTTTACAGTATCAACCTAACTCCAACAGTGACCCCCTAAATTTGGCCCCTATGACCTCATATACAGTCTTTCTCTAAAAAAATCTCTTCCTATTTTTTCTCATTTCCAACAGCATCCCCTATATGAAGAATTGTATAGGAAAAGGAGATAGAATAGCTACATATAAGGGAATGAAAAGCAATTCTCTATTTTAGGCTCAGTTCTTTTCAGCTTAACAGCTTAACGGCTTAACAGCTTAACGGCTTATCTACTTTTTGAAAACACATATGCTTTGAGTTTTTTAAATCCGTTTTTTCGCTGTTTTGAAGGTGGGTCCTAACACTTTAAAAAGCAAGGCAAACAAAATGTATCCGAATCTCGAGACTGCCTCGAGAAGCTCTCGAAATTCAGTCATTTCAGCCGTTCAGCTGTTCAGATCAGCTCAAAAGAACAGGGCCTTAGAGAATGGAATAGGAAACGTTGTTGAAACACATAGGGAAAGAATCCGTCCTCTATTTTTAAGAAGAGGACTCTTTAGGAGAGCCTGTTAGAGATAGCCTTGGGCCGAAACATGGCCCGTACAGTAAACCGAATCAAACCAGGCCAGCCTGGTTATAAATGAGCTGACCATTTGGCCTAGAAAATATATTAACAAAATGATTATATTTAGTAACTTTGTCTTATAAAAAGATGAAGAAAGATGTGTGAGTGTGTCATGACGTTTATTCTTCAAATATCATACTTACATATGTTAATCATTCGAGTGTATTTATTGAAACATTATTTTTTTTGAATATTTTCTTGCTTTGTAGGTTGTAGATGATGAATCATCGTGGAATATGCTTCTTCAGTTTTTTTTTGGTATGTTTCATCGTCTAATTTGACATGTTTTAATAACTCTTTTGACATGTTCATATTTTGTTGATTCTTTTAACATGTTCAAACAGTTTTTTATCATGTTCCAACTTTTTTTGTGATGTCATGTTACATGTTCCATCGACAAAAATTATGTTTCAACAAACATGACCAAATGTTTCAGTAGTACATTGAATATGTTTCAAAGCAAGTTGCCTATATTTGAAACAAATGTTCGATTTTCCCCCTAAATTGGACTTCCAATTTTTAGTGGGTCACTATATTTTTAACTAAATATACATGTTACAATAGCAAAAAACATACTCGGATGGGTTAGGAAACAATCTCTTGAGAAAGGACGTACATGCTCAAGGAGGTGATCTCTTGAGCGCAATACGTGATCAAGAAAAATAAGACGCCCCGAGCAAAATGCATCCTTAGGTGAGTTAGGGTGTGTTTTGTCTGTACCAAATTGAACATGTAAGAGATGGTTTGAAAATTCAAATTGATATTAAATCCAAATTCAATTGAAATTTTTATTTCAAGAATCAAATTGAACACTAAATTCAAGATTCAAGCTGTATCGAAAAGTCAAACCAATTTTCCAAAATTAAAATCTTTTTTCAAATTCAATATTCCACTCTAATTGAAAATTAAAAAAACCAAAACAAATTTAAAATTGAAATCAGATTTCAAATCCAAATCAAATTCAAAATTCAAATGATTTTAATTTTGGTACGGTAAAAAATGAACTAATAAGAACTGGCAGCCCGCCAAAGAAGGTTCAATCAAATCAAGCGAATGGAGTCGTATAGTATATTGAGAAAATATTCCAGTTTTTCATATCCCACCATCCCCGATGGATTGTACGATTTATCCAACCAAACACATGTATGGATAAAGATTATGTACCATCCTATACAGAAATCATCTCATTCAGTAACCAAACACACCCTTAGATAATGATCTCTTGAGCGAACGATATGCTCAAGGAGGTGATCTCTTCAGTGTAGTACGTATGTACGTGCTCAAGGAAAATATGACGAGCCTCAAGCGAATGTATGCTCGAACGAGTTACGAAACAATCTCTTGAGTGAACGGCATGCTCAAGTGGGTGATCTCTTGAGCGTAGTACATTCTCAAGGAAAATAATACACACCCAGAGCGAAATGCACGCTCGAATGAGTTAGAAAACAATCTCTTGAGGGAAGACATGCCCAAGAGAAAGAACGTTGGAGCTAGTACATGCTCAAGGAAAATAATACACTCCCTTGTTAGGAATTAATCTTGTTGTCTAAGCATTTTTTAGTTATTACTCACCGATAGATTATAAGGGGTGAATTGCATGTTTATTTTAGAGTGAGTTTTGTATTGGAGAAATGCACCGAGTTGTGCATGCATGTGTATGTTTGCACTTAGCAGGGAGCTTTGGCCAAAGCTAGCGTGATGGAGCGATCAACAGGCATGTTGTTAAGAGCTGGCGAGTTCTCAGGAGTGCAAGGACGCGTGGCCGCGAATGTTGAGAGGCCGAGTCCATGGCTTGCACAACGTGGAGAAAAGAGAAGAAAAGGTACTAGCTATTTTGTACCGCTGCCGCTGGTATCTGTGTGCTCATCTTCTTCTCATTCTTTTAGCAAGCTAGTGAGAGCCCAGAGCCTATAGCCCTGGACAAAACGCATGCTTGAGCGAGTTAGCAAATGATCTCTTGAGTGAAGGATATGCTCAAGGTGTGATCTCTTGAGCGTAGTATGTGCTCAAGGAAATAAGAGACACCGTGAGTGAAATGCATACTAGAGCGAGTTGGGAAACAATCCCTTGAGCGAAGGGTGTGCTGAACATGCTCAGAGAAAATAAAATGGCCCCCGCATGAAATGCATGCTCAGGACGTCATCAAAGGGACAACCTCGGCATAAAATGGTTATATAAGCGTGCATAAAACCCGGATACACTCAAGCTGACGTCCTCAGGCGCGAGCTGGAGCGTGTGTGGATCAACAAGCACCCGCGACTTCTCAGGGTAAGTGCTTGGACGACCATTCGCACGAAGCGTCACAGAATAGTCATCGCAATTGTGCGTCTCCCCCAAGCATAAACAGCGAGGTGCGTCACCTCACTCGGGCTCCTCATCGTTACCACCCCCAAAACTTAGTCCTCTCTCCATGGCCACCCCCGGAGCGCAGAGCAACAACGACGATCTCTCACACGTCTCTACAAGCGAAATGTTGATCGTCGGGAACAGATTACAGCTAACGCCGCGTACACTCAAACCCTGGCAACGGAGCTCTCTGCCGTCGAGGGGGCAGAAGAATGATGGCTAAGCGAGGTGGCCATTGCCGCCCTTCTGGTAGAGGAGGGTGGCACTGTCGTAGGCATTGTTCTAGGGCGGCGGACCTGGCCTGGCTGTTGCGGGAGAAGAGAGGCAGGCAAGGGCGGCACCAATGATGGCGACAGAAGGCGACTCCCGGTGGCTTGCTGGGGTCGCAGACAAGGTGGATGAGGGCTCCGCCGATGTCGGCAGCCGAGAGCGTCATGCTTGGGCTTGAAGTGGCCCAGGCGATGGGAAGAATGCTGGTGGAACCGACGGTGGCGGCCATGCTAGCTCTAGGCCCCATGTCTTCGGTGAGCAACTTCCTTCTTATGATCTTTTTTACCTTTTCTGACGGTGACGCCAATGCACTCCCTTCTCCTCTTCTTATTTCTTTTACTTTTTTGTAATATAATGGGAATTTTAATGCAGAAAAGGTACCGATTTCTTCCTCCGACGCCAATGCGGTGTGGCATCTCGTGGTAGACTTAGATTTCATGTAGCCCGCTTGAGGGCTATCCTCCCTTAGGAGAACACAAGTGTAGGGCGGAGGATGAACCTCCCCAAGCCTCTGCCTCGGATTCCTCATCGCAGAGGACTTCCGTCGCGGAGGAGTAGATGAGATCCCCATGGACGACGCCAGCTGTCAGCAGTTGGGAACCGAGGTTCGCTAGGTGCGAAGCTTACTTGTTGAAATGGGATCAATGAGCCTCTTTCCGCAACGTACAAGTGCATTCTTGGACAGGAAAATCCATGGCTAACCCGAGCAAACAACACAAGAGAATACAACACTTTTTTACCCTGGTTCGAGCCTCCCACCATAGGGATAACAACTCTACGTCAAGCTATTTATCACAAATATAGAAGAGTACATAGGGAAGGTCACCCGAGCAAGACGAAGCTTGCTTCAGGAACCAGGTGTGTGTTAAAAAGAAGAAAAAAACTTTTTGCTATGTGTGAGGAGCTCTATTATATGGCCGCCGAAATAGAGAGAGGTCGGCTTCTTTTGCAAGGCACCAGTTGCCCCCTTTCTAATAGGCTCGTCCTGTCTTACCGGCCATTGCAAATTTGGTCAAAAGGATCCAGTGGGTTGTTTGGGTTTTGCTCGAGCGGCGCCACACGGCTAGCCTCTGGCTGAAAGCTGGCGCGTGTAAGAAGGAGAGCGAGAGCTAGGTTTGGTTACGGGTCCACACAGCCCAATTCTCAACACAAGCTAGGTTGTCAGTCAAACATACCAATTATGAGGTGAAAAGTAATGTGATATTTGTTCACGGGCTGTTGGCTAGTTATGACAAAACGGGAACGATTTACAATTACAATGCTTGGTTGCAATGCCACTATGGTATTAGATGAACTGCCTAGCATAGAGAGACATCAGAGAGGGGGGAGACATATAGGTAGCCAAATACTATATTTTTCTTTGCGGAACTTAACTTATATATAGATCAAAACACACTCTATTACATTTAATTAGCCTGAATGCCTTGTAGGAGCAGGTGGCTGACTGAATCGAGCAATCAAACATGTTTTTAAAATTGTATCTATGTGTATGATTGTGTTGAGGTATGAAAAATTTTATGACCCTATCCTAAGTTGTATCTTAGAGCATCGCCAACACGATGTCTATATTTTGTTTTCTATTTTTAAAAAAAATGGGCAAGAGAACTGACACCAATTTTATTAAGGAGGAGAAAAATACAAGAAGAAGAAAACCCCATGCGAAACGTAGGGGTACAACCGTAGTGCAATTGCTGTCACCCCTGCCAAAGGCCGAAACAACACGCCCAACACACTACAATTCTAAAAACAACAGCAACAAGACGCCATTAGAAAAAAGCCTTACAAACAGCAAACTGAAGACTCTCGAGGCGATGCCTTCAAGAGTGAAGCAGCTTGAACACCACCGTCCATCCACAAGACTAGGTTTTCACCCGAGGAAGCTTCAAAGGAGGGTAGCATATGTGAAATGCCTCCAAGGAGGAGAGTGGCACTGGACGATGTCAGCATTGCCACCTATACGGGAAGGACTTTTGGCCGATGCACCCACCTGAAAACCACGTCGATAGGAGGCTACTAGGTAGGGAAGCTAAGGTGGGCGACCCATGACACCACAAGTCTACCAATGAGGAGAACCGCCATACACTGTATATCCTCGTAGAGAGGGGAGGAACGATGATGTGACAGACGTCGTTAGAGGGGATGAGGGACGTGGTCCCGCCGCGTAGAGTAAGATTGTAGGGAGAGAGGCCGCACCGCCACTGGTCTCGTGCCCATGGAGAACACCCTCTTCGGTTGCTCCTATTGTCGTGCTTCCTAGCACCACACAGCCAAATTCGTTCCTCAAGCCGTCAGATCTGGCCACCACTCCACCGGAGCAAGCCCCTATGCGACCTTGCCAAGGAAGGCTTAGTGAGAGGGGAATGAAGGAGGAGCAAGAGAAGAAGGGGAAGATAACAATGCAACCACCACCCACGCTAATGGCGTGACGCCCCCGCTGAGAAGTCACCACAGATGGTCGTTGGCACCGCCACCCGCAAGGAGGCGGATGGCCGGCTACTGTGCGATGAGCCCAGCCTCGTCGTTGGTCCGACCTCCAATCGTTGGATTCGCACCCTAGACTGTCAGATATAGCCTCAGCATGTCGCACGCGTCAAGACGGGGAAGAACGGGGGATGACTCCGAGTCACTGGCCCGGTCTCCAAGTGCCGGATCCGAGCCCAAGGCTGCTAGATCTTGCCATCACCGCCGCACACGCATTGTCTACCACAGAGAGTGCCGACGGCACCAAAGGACGCCACAATGCCGCCATCTCACTAGAACCAGTTGCCTCCATGACTGATCCGACTGTGCGTCGCAGGAGATGGTAGTCCCACCATCGTCGAGATGGAGGAGAAAAGGGAGGGAGGAAGAGCGAGATAAGACGAGGGATGGAGGAGAAGGAGCGACTAGGGCGGGAAGTTCCCTGCCGCTACAGCTGCCACCGGCGATGGCAAGGAATTTTTGTGCGAGGTAGGGTCGGAGGAGGAAGGGCTATCGTCCTTGAGTCGCCTAGAAGTAACACTCGGTGGTCAGTCTACTTCTCCATATGCTTTCTCCATTTCCTTTTCTATATCACTTCTCTATAAATCATTATCGTTTTCAATATCTTTGTCCTCTCTAGGAAAATCTCTACTCTCAATAAATGCAGAGATAAAAAATATATGTTTTTTTAATACAGATACTCAAAGAGGTGCACAGGGATTAATGTTGGTCGCATGAGTTGACGAACCCATGTCTCAAAGAAAAAAAAAAGGCCGAACCCAACATTGGTCCGGAGTCCGGACCAGGATCGCCGGTTCGTTTCGGTCTTTCGGATTATTCTACCTCTCGAGTCGACCACGCGCGCCCCCCGCGCCGCGCATATCAAACACTCTAGGGTTTATACTCTCCTCGGCTCCTCGCCGCCGCCGCCGCCGCCCGATGGCCCAGCGCTGGCGCTCCAGGGCGAGGCGCGACCCGGACCTGGACAACGGCGGCGACTCCCCTTCGCGGCGCCGGCGCGCCCCCAGCGACGAGGACGAGGGCAACGAGGACCTCAGCCTCGAGATCGTCGCGCGGGCGCGGCGGCGCGAGGCGCAGGGAGGCCGCGCCGGCTTCGCCGACGTGCTGTCGATGTCCTCCGGCGAGGATGTCGACGAGGACGCCGTGGTGGAGCTCGGGGTGGCCGAGCCCAGGAGGAAGCAGAGGAAGAAGACGCGGCGCAAGTTGAAGCAGCAGCAGCGGAAGGAGGCGCTGGAGGCGGCGGCTGCCGTGGAGAAAGCGGAGGTAAGTGTGGTGGTTGTCCCTAGTCCCTGGCTCGTGCTCTTGCAGTAGGGAGGTATGATATATTTTTTTAAGCATTTTAGAAACTTGGAGCATAGTTAGACAACTGCCAATGGAACCAAGTTGAATTGTAAGCTGCGTGACTAAATTGTCTGTAATGTCAGCTAAGTTATTGAAACGTTTGGATCTAGGAGCGCAAGGCAGTATCTGTTTGTCGTTCACAAAAAAATCTCATAATTGTGCATTATGGAAGAATTATGCGTGAATAGACTGAGCTACCATTTTGAAAAATACTCTAGAATGCGGTATGTTTTTTTTTCTCTATATGTACTCTAGAATGCGGTATGTTGTTTTTTCTATATGGCAAGACACAACACTCAGTTACATATAAATCCATGTGAAATAAATTCATTCTACTGTTGCAATGTTGCACACGATAAAAAATATATGAATGCAAAGTTATTATTTTATTGAATAACTTTGGAATCCTTGGGAAAACAGCTGATTTTGTGTTGTTGACTTGGCCTGTGTTCAATGTTCCTTCAGCCAGAACAATTAAGGTTGATTGTCCTGGAGATTCAGTAATGAATGAATTTTTATTGTAGCCACTAATGAGTAAATTTCCATTGTAGCCTGAAGTCAGAGGAGCTCCGGAGGGACAAACTGGTGCAGCTGAATCAGTGCTCTCTGAAGATAAGGTTGATGTCCCTGTTTCTGAAAACATAGTTCTGCGGAAGCTTCTCGTAAGTTCCAAGGGAATTTCTGTGTATATGGTGCGACTGGGATATGTTGAAACTTATGTAGCTTGTACTCATGGTCAGCGTGGACCAAGATACTTTGATCCTGGAGAAACTTTGATGGAGACTTGCTTTAATTGTGGCGAGGAAGGTCATGTCGCTGCCAACTGTCCAATGGAGAAGCGGAAGAAGCCTTGCTTTGTTTGTGGGTTGTTTGGACATAATGCGAAGCAGTGCACGCAGGTTGGTCTCCCTAGCTTTGAGGAATTAGCGCTTGGTGGCTTGGGTATGTATTGTCCATTCATACCCTTGATGAGCTCATTGAATTTGTTTTTTTCTATTGTTTGCATGCAATGTTGCTATATTGGAAATTATTTCAACAGTTGCTTTTAATATGTTTTAATTATGTAGCAACTCATGCAGCCAGTGAAATGTAATTGCCCATGTTGCAGCATTCTGATGAAATACATATTAGGCTTGCTACTTGGAACATTGTTTGACTATCCAGTTTTTTTTTAGCTCCTGTATCTTATTTAACTTTCTCATACAGTATAATTTAGTAGATGAATTGTACAACACACTGATCATACATATTTTTTGCACTTAAACATTTGGTGTTGAAACAATACTAGAATAGATAATTAGATACATTTCCTTCAAATTCATCCTCCTTTTAATCTTGGAAACAATTCTATTGTACTCATCAAGGCATTACGCCAGTTCATAGTTTGCTTCCAGTGGTTTGTGCCTTCCAGATCTATTTGCTGATTGTGCTGTCCTACTTGTCATACCACTTGAAGAGGAATTACATCCGTACTTCATGACATGTAAAAAACATAATATAATTTGGAGATAACTTCCTTTTCTCAAAATGTTGTTCTTTATTTTTTAAAATCTATTAATTTTCTGTTTTTTCATGCACATATTCTGGTAGTACTGCCTGTATTACTAGTGCTTGTCTGCTCCAAATGTAAGTTATTTTGGCTTGCCAAGTGGTTTGCATTGTCAGTAATCAAATATTGTCGGTACTTTTCTTAGGGACAAGACTGCTTCATATGCAAAAAAGCAGGTCACAAGGCAAAAGATTGCCCTGAAAAGTACAAGAGGAATACTGAGCAATCCACCATACTGTGTTTAAGATGTGGAGGAACAGGCCATGATATGTTTGGATGTGCCAATGACTATCCACTGGATGATATTAAGGTCGGTTCTTTTTTTTGCCTTATTATTTTGTCATATTTGTCATTTTGCTATCATGGATAATTGTTATGTTAGGTTGAGTGCCTTTTTATGTAGCTTTTATCTTTATTAATTTATGTCGAAAGAAAGTAAGTTATGCTTTTTTGGAAGGTTCTGTCTTAGTATGGCTGTGAAAAGGTGCTGCACACACCCCCCCGCACCCCCCCAACTTTGATACGAAGAAAAGGCCTACAAATGGATTTTGCTCTGAGCTGGTGTTTTTTTTTGGTCAAAATGCATTGGTAGATCCAGTTTTGTCTGCTATACATAAGTTAGGGTAGGTTTCATGGTTCATGTCAGTTTTGTGTTAGGCTTTTCCTATCGTTCAATGCTAATCCAATCTCTAAATCCTTCTGCGCATTTTTTTAACATAGTAAAAGCATGCAATACGATATTGTGGATTCTCTATGTAGTGCAAGTGTGCAACTGTATCCTTTAAGCTGCTGATCTATGTTTGCTGAAGTGTCGTGAATCGTGTAAAATGCTTTCTCCCTTAATATCCATTGTTGGATTATGCAGGAAATAAAATGCTATGTATGTAAGCAGAGTGGTCATCTATGTTGTACCAACTTCTCTGACAATCATCCCAAAGAAGTTACTTGTTATAATTGTGCCCAATCTGGTCATATTGGGTTGGTAAGTTGCAATATGTTTGTATTTGTCACGTCCCATCATCTTATGGCAGTTGTTTAATGGTGAACTTTTTATCATAGGGATGTGCCAAGCAACGAAGGGAAACTAGTGCAACCACAACTCCAACCGTGTGCTTCAAATGTCACAAGGAAGGTCACTTCGCAAAGGGCTGCACGAACACTAAGGTAAGTAAGCATATTGGAATATCTTCTAACAAGAATTACTTTGGGTATTTGTTTCTTATATACCATTGTACACTTCTGTTCTTTTGCAGTCTGATTGGTCGAAAGGGGAGTGGTCGGCACATAGTTGGAAAAAGGGCAAAGCGCAAAATGATTTTTTAACTACATCAGCACCTCATGATATCCGTGGTCGTAAAACAAGTAAAAGAAAAGGCCCCCTGTTTGAGAGAAGGGACACATCTCATGGTAAATCTAGAGCCAGGGGTGGATGGATTGCGGATGATCCAGATGACCTGCCATCTAAGAAATACAAATCCAATGGCTGGGCTTCTCCATCTACTCCTAAGAAGCCATACACTAAGCACCACCACCACTCTGCCAGTGACTATTCAACTCCACAGTCTTCAAGATGGCAAAAAAATGGGTTTGCATCACCTAGCTCAAATTATTCATCAAACGGAAGAAAGCATGGCTTTTCATCGTCAAGATTCGCGAACAATACTCATGTCCGTTTTGACAGAAGTTAGCTGGAAGGTTGGCTTTTTTTTTTGTTCCCTTAGCAATAGATCTTTTGATAGGGATAAACTCTGCTTGTACTATCATTCCCTTGGAGGGTTGTTTTTGTATCTTCAAAATTATACATGCTATGTGCTCGTTCTTTTCCCAAAGCAAGCTTTGGTGGTGTTGTACTCCAGGGCCCGACAAATGTAAACAACTCTACTGCATAATATCCCGTGCGATCAAGCTTACAATGCAACCACCGTGCAACTGAACTATTAGAAGTTCTAAAAAATTATAAAAAAAATTGTAGATGAACTTTTCAACATACACTACATTTGAAAAAAATTTCAAGTTTAAATTCATCTTATATTAAAAGTTATAAAAGATAAAATTTTATCAATTTTGAATTCGTCAAAACTGTCAGTTTTTTCTATTTTTATAACTTTTAATATAAAATGAATTTTGCTTCGAAACTTTATACATAGATGGTACATATACGTTTTTTTAAAAAAAATTAACATAACTTTTGTTAGTGGTTATACGGTGGTTGCACTGTAAACTTGATTGCACATGATATGTTCCATACTACGGGCTTACGGGGTTAGATTGAGTGTGTTGGCTAACCTTAACCTAGCTAGATTAGCTTAATCTGGTATAATCCAAGTTTTGTGTTTGGTTGGCTTAGTGAAATTGTTAGGATTGATAGAGAGGGGTAACTCCCATCCTCTCGGGTTAGCGGGTTAAATAGCATTGACTGAATTAATTCAGGGTATGTTCTTTTGGACTGATCTGAACGGCTGAACAGTTGAAAGGCTAAACTTTAAGAGCTTCTTGAGATAGACTTGAGATCCGGATCTATCTTGTTTGACTTGCTTTTTAAAGTGTTAGAACATACCTTTGAGACGGCGAAAAAACAGAGCCAAAAAACTAAGTTGTACGCTATTTTTGCATGAAGATAAGCCATTAATCTGTTAAACCGTTAAGATGTTAAACTCTGAAGAGCTAGCCCTTAATCTTGCTTAACTCAGCTTATGTTCTTTTGGACTGATCTGAACGGCTGAACAGCTGAAAGGCTAAACTTTAAGAGCTTCTCGAGATAGACTTGATATCCGGATATATCTTGTTTGACTTGCTTTTTAAAGTGTTAGAACATACCTTCGAGACAGCTCAAAAATAGAGCCAAAAAACTAAGTTGTATGCTATTTTTGTATGAAGATAAGCCATTAATCTGTTAAACCGTTAAGATGTTAAGCTCTGAAGAGCTAGCTGGCCCTTAATCTTGCTTAACTCAGCGGTGTTTGGCAGAATAAACTCTAAATCCATCTTTTAATCCCGAACCAAATGTAACCTAGGCTAAGATCTAACCGTTACTATCAGAGCCGATTTAGCCTAACCTTAAACCTAATCGCTTGTTGATGCGTCGGTTAATCGTGGTTATGAGCTAATTGTGTTTTGATTAGTCTTCACCTCATGATATCCGTGGTCGTAAAACAAGTAAAAGAAAAGGCCCCCTGTTTGAGAGAAGGGACACATCTCATGGTAAATCTAGAGCCAGGGGTGGATGGATTGCGGATGATCCAGATGACCTGCCATCTAAGAAATACAAATCCAATGGCTGGGCTTCTCCATCTACTCCTAAGAAGCCATACACTAAGCACCACCACCACTCTGCCAGTGACTATTCAACTCCACAGTCTTCAAGATGGCAAAAAAATGGGTTTGCATCACCTAGCTCAAATTATTCATCAAACGTAAGAAAGCATGGCTTTTCATCGTCAAGATTCGTGAACAATACTCATGTCCGTTTTGACAGAAGTTAGCTGGAAGGTTGGCTTTTTTTTTTGTTCCCTTAGCAATAGATCTTTTGATAGGGATAAACTCTGCTTGTACTATCATTCCCTTGGAGGGTTGTTTTTGTATCTTCAAAATTATACATGCTATGTGCTCGTTCTTTTCCCAAAGCAAGCTTTGGTGGTGTTGTACTCCAGGGCCTGACAAATGTAAACAACTCTACGGCAAACTCAAGTTTACGATGCAACCACCGTGCAACCGAACTATTAGAGTTCTAAAAAATTCTAAAAAATTGTAGATGTACTCTTCAACATACACTACATTTGAATAAAATTTCAATTTTAAATTCATCTTTTATTAAGAGTTATAAAAGATAAAATTTTATCGATTTTGAATTTGTCAAAACTGTCAGGATTTTTTCTTTTTTATAACTTTTAATATAAAATGAATTTTGCTTTGAAACTTTATACATAGATGGTACGTCTACATTTTTTTTAAAAAAAATTAACATAACTTTTGTTAGTGGTTATATGGTGGTTACACTGTAAACTCGATTGAACATGATAAAAAAAATTAACATAACTTTTGTTAGTGGTTATATGGTGGTTGCACTGTAAACTCGATTGAACATGATATGTTCCACCCTGCGGGCTTACGGGGTTAGATTGAGTGTGTCGGCTAACCTTAACCTAGCTAGATTAGCTTAATCTGGTATACTCCAAGTTTTGTGTTTGGTTGGGTTAGTGAAATTGTTAGGGTTGATAGAGAGGGATAACTCCCATCCTCTCGGGTTAGCGAGTTAAATAGCATTGACTGAAATGATTCAGGGTATGTTCTTTTGGACTGATCTGAACGGTTGAACAGCTAAAAGGCTAAACTTTAAAATCTTCTCGAGATAGACTTAAGATCCGGATCTATCTTGTTTTACTTGCTTTTAAAGTGTTAGAGCATACCTTCGAGACAGCGAAAAAACATAGCCAAAAAACAAAGGCCCGGTTCTTTTCAGCTTAACAACTTAACGACTTAACAGCTTAACGACTTATCTACGTTTTGAAAACACATAAGATTTGAGTTTTTTTAGTCCGTTTTTTCGCTATTTTGAAGGTGGGTCCTAACGCTTTAAAAAGCAAGTCAAACGAAATGTATCTGAATCTCGAGACTACCTCGAGAAACTCTCGAAGTTTACTCATTTCAGCCGATCAGCCGTTCAGATCAGCTCAAAAGAACAGGGCCTAAGTTGTATGCTCTTTTTGCATGAAGATAAGTCATTAATCTGTTAAGCTGTTAAGATGTTAAGCTCTGAAGAGCTGGCCTTAATCTTGCTTAACTCAGCGGTGTTTGGCAGAATAAACTCTAAATCCATCTTTTAATCCCGAACCAAATGTAACCTAGGCTAAGATCTAACCGTTACTATCAGAGCCGATTTAGCCTAACCTTAAACCTAATCGCTTGTTGATGCGTCGGTTAATCGTGGTTATGAGCTAATTGTGTTTTGATTAGTCTTAACACTAATAGTCTATGATTAGTCCATAATTCCTTTTGGCCAATGCGCAGTTCATGTTAAATGCTAGTTCCTACGGTAAGAGCATCCCCATCACACCCCCAAAATGGCCTCTACTTCAAAATTTTTCAAATGCATTAGGAGGGAATTTGGTCCATGCGAGTAGCAGTTTGTACTGTAGCAGTTACTGTAGCGATTACTGTAGCGATGCAGGAAAATTTGAAGGCCCTGCTGGGGATGCTCTAATTGGGCTCTCCCGTAGCATTTAACCGATTTAGCCTAACCTTAAACCTAATCGCTTGTTGATGCATCGGTTAATCGTGGTTATGAGCTAATTGTGTTTTGATTAGTCTTAACACAAATAGTCTATGATTAGTCCATAATTCCTTTGGTCAATACACAATTCATGTTAAATGCTAGTTCCTAGGGTAATTGGGCTCTCCAGTAGCATTTAGAAAGAAGGGAATTGGCCAAACTAGAAAATCTAAAAACCCCAAACTGTTGCATCCTAAAAGTTGATTATTAGGTTTGGATTAAGGTAATTAAACTCAAATCCGTGCCAAAGTGTAATGAATTTTTTAAGGGAAAGTAAGGAGAAATCTCAATTATGCTCGGATTAAGGTGATTCAACTCAAATCCATGGCAAACCAATTTTTTTTTTTTGGAAAGCACGACAACGAATGCTTGGAGTTGACGAAAAGGTGAGGAAAAAAAATGCATGTGAGCATGTAAATAAAAGGACCGTGACATTGACGGAATAGATGTGTTGGACAAGATGAAAAGTTGTGGTAGGTAGAACTCAGTGACAATAGCGACGGCGCACGATGTAAAATGAGCATGTAACATGATGACAACCACATGGAGTGCATGAGAAGAAGAGGTGGTAGTGGTTGTGCTCAATGTAGACAAGTATGGCTAGATCTCAATGGTGAAGAAGATGGTGCGGCCACGAGAACCGACATTACCTCCTATGAAGGTATTGCATCGACAACTTAATTCTTGGTACCGTGATGACTAATGTTCGTGGATGACGGGACACAAACCGATCTATAAGATCATGGAAATGAGATCGATCGTCTCTTTAGGGTGGCGCGACAAAAAATTTGTGGGCAACGACTTAGAAATGACACCATATGATATCATGTAAGATGATAAATATACTATGATGAATAATTTGTGTTGAGCCTCAAGAGTGTAAATAGGTACATGGTGATTTGGATCATAAACAATCCTAGATGTATAGATGGAATCAGAGAGATTACAATCAACCAAGCACAATATATCCTATCCTACCATAATAACCGAATCATTTTGGATCATACCATATAATCTAACAACCTACATATATATAAGAAGAATGGCAACAAAGTAAGAGATGAGAACCACACAAAGTGATAGTAGGTGGGGCAACTGGTCCATACCCTCATGTGTCGCTCCTAGGGGTGACTCAGAAGGCAACCGGTTGCCACCTCTAAAAGTACCCTCTCCTCCGCCATAGGCAGCGACGGTTGGGTCCTCCCTCTCTGATCTAATTGTTATTGCATCTAGTCAGGAGGGCCAGCCAGATCGGCAGCGCCGAGCTAATCTTGTGGTGGTGTAGCCGGATGCGACGGTGGGATACCCAAATTTAGCGACAGGTGCTTGGGTCGTCCGGCAGGGCGATCTTGGAGGGGGCGGTCGTCTTCCAGTGAGGTGCTCTCATGCATCGCCCTTGCCTCCCTATCGGACTCCCACTCGAGTGAGTCTTCATTGGCGCCGCCGCCAAGACGAGGTGCTCAGATCCAACATCGTGGTGCCCGAATTTGGTGGTGGAGTGGTCGAGCTCATCGCATGCTGAGCTCAAATTGAACCCCCTGGCCGGTCTCCTCTCGGGTGGCATGGAATGTCAGCTTCGCCCCTCGGTCCTCCTGGGCTTTCGCCGTTGCTGTCCCTCTACATTGCGGCTCCTCCACCTATGGAAGCTACGTGCCATTAGGGTGGCTCTGATGGTGGCGGTTTTCGCGGCCTTCTGGTGCAATTGTGGTGGTGGTGACTGATGGCTACGTTTTTTGCACCCTGATGCTCTACCTCTCCCGGCAGCGTGGTTTCAAGGAAAGGGAGTGCTAGGTGAAAGCCCTAGGTCACCGCTTGGGCCGGCGGTGGCGACAACTTCCCGATGTCGTTCACCTCCTTGGTTGTCGTAGGTGCTTCCTTGCTTTCGGGGTGAAAAACTTATGTGCACGATCGACTGTGGCGACTTTGTTGTCGTTCTCTTATGATCCTCCCGTGCTATGGGTGGCCTGGTGGAGTGTCTTTATTTGGTAGCTACTCGTCATCGCTTGAGTGGAGTGCTTGTTTTGGGTCAATTTGGCCATTCTACATGTCTGCAAGTTGGACAGGGTTGGCTGTCGTTTGTTCGACTTTGAGCCAAATTAGCAGTTCCGCTCCATGGTTGTCGAAGCGTGGAGATATGTTGTGGTGCCACCAGGTGGCAGCGTTGCGTCACGGTGCTGCCTTAGACCGTGTGGCAGCGTTGAACTGTAGTATGGTGTGGTGCAACTTTAGAGCAAGTTGCAAAGTTGAGTTGCGGTGTGGTTAGGTGCTCAGCGCCACGTTTTTTTTTTTTGTATTTTTCTTCTTTATGGATGAATTGACGGAGCTCCTGCCCTACGCGTTAAAAAACAAAACAAGTGCTAGATCATATCCCTCACATTTGCCATAAGTTGCCCCATTTGCCCTTATATAAGGAATCTCGGTCTTACCTACACCTTTGATCGTATGTTGAGATTCGTGAGTGGTCAATCCTTTCTTACATGCTCTTTTGTAAGAAAAGTCTTCTAAATTTTCAAAAAAGCAATCGAGTCCATCTTCCTTTTCTTCTTCTCTCCTCCTCCCCTCACCCCGGTCGGATCCTCCCTAGCAGACAGGCGTGGATGTATTTTTGTTGCCGTTAACACTTTCTTCTAGGACATCATCTTTCCACTTAAAACGGGCAACATAAAAGAGCGTGACATGATTTGATCATCCGCACAAAAGAAAACCTAGACTTAACCCAACTGAACATAATTTGGACACAACCTTGCAAGATTAAGCATTACCCACATGGCCCTAGGCCGTCTGAGTAACACATTAGGGGGGAGAAACTTTTTGCAAAAAGTCCCTATTTTTTTAAAAGCAATTAATCGGGTCCTTTTCCTGTCCTCCTCTTCCACATAAAACAGGCAATGTAAAAGAGGGCAACATAATTTGATTATGGGAGCGATCTCTTGTAAGTTGACTAAAAATAATATATTTCTGAGTCAATTTTTTTTTTATAGAATTACACTACGACTATGCTAAAGTTGCACAATATTAACGGCCATAATTTTAGTCTTACTATTGTGTATTTTTAGATTGATTTGAAACATAGGAAGGAAAAAGTACGTGAGCATATGTATTTAGCAAATCTACGTAATAATAAAGCATAAAAAATTAATGAATAAAACGAATATAATTAATAAATAACAATGGTATACTAAAATTGCACCTTGGTAATTTTGGTGTTACTAGAGCGTAACTTTAAAGTATTTGATAGCTAAGAAATTTTTTGGCGTCTGAGAATTAGCAAATCCGATGAATTATCCCTACATAAAGAAAACCTAGGCTTGGCCCGACTCCGGGCACAATCTTGCGAGACTAAGTGTTATCCACATAGACCTAGGCTGTCTGCTGTAGCAACGCCCGAGGGGAGAAACCAGGACCTATAGTGATATTTCGGTTTCACAAGCCCTGAACCGGCGAAGATCTCATCCTCTGTGTCATCGTCCATGTCCTGAAAGTCCCGGGCATTCTACCATTCTCGAAAACAGTGCAACGATCGTAAGAGTGGCCAATGAAGTAGGCGTGGTTGGCCTTGAGACCCGGGCATTCTTCAGCTCTGAGGCAGAGCGACTCTTCATGCCCAAGAATCCTGAGACAGGCCTCGGGCCGATTCCGTACCGACCCATCGCATGAACAGAAGGTCCAAAAGGCCGCCCTTGGCCGTACTAAAGGAAACGTCTAGTCCGTCGGGGCCTTCCCCGGGCTTGACCAGGTCAACAGCGCCTCCATGAGCGTGGCGCATCTACCGGGCTATCCTTAGACCGGGAGAGGGTCCCACAGGCAGTCTGCCTATCCTCGGGCGAGTGGCGACAACTATCATGTCCCACCACACTTTTCCTGGCCTTGATCGGGAGGAACTGCATCTCCTTGGGAACCCGCAGCCCGGGAAGAGGCGCGCGGGCAGCCTGGCTTGTCGTTGGCCTCCTTTGACAGGCGGCGACGGTTGTTACGCTACGCGACACCCCCAACGGGCGGCGCGAGGCTGGCTCGGTTCAGTCAAATGCTATATTGGGGATAAAGGGAAAGTGCTTTCTTCCTAAAGCACGATTCCTCCCCGTATCGGCATGTTAAGACAAACACGTGTCCAGTACTAACCCGAACAGCTTCTCCCTGCAGGCTCCAGACCAGACAGAGCCCCGAAATAAGACAAGGGCACCGTCGCTAAAGCAGAGACGAGCGCGGGGCCTGTAGGATCAGCTCCGAGCGACCTGCCGCGCCTATAAAAGGAAAGGCCCCGGATCAGTTGAGGCCAAGCGACTCAGGTGTTAACAAGTCACTCAAGACACACGGGCATCCGAAGCTTCCTTAGCAACAATCGTAGTCCTTAGTAACCACCTCTGTAAGCTCGGGATCGGCGCCTTCGAGCCCGGTCTGGGCACCTCTTGTACTGTTTTCCACCATATAATCAACAAGGCTGGAGTAGAGCTATTACCCGGCACTGGGGTATCGAACCAGGGTAAATTGCTTGTGTCTTTACGGTTTGTACTGTTTTCTCTCTTCCCCTCCTCTTCTTCCTTGTACGAAGGATCCTTACCCGGATCGCCAAATCGCACCAGGCCCTTGTCCGGGAAGACCGCGTGGCATGAGCCCCCCGTAGGCTCGGTCGCCGCCCCGGGCTGCTGAGAAGGGTGGTCGTTGGGCCTCACACCAACTACAAATTCGTCTGTAGGTCCGTGGACCCGCTGCTCTTCAGGAGCGCGATTCCTAGACACCGATAGCTGGCGCCCACCGTGCGCAATCCCTACTCCTAGCTACAGCCTACCAGCAGACCCTACGTCGCTACGTAGCACGAAACGTACATGCAAGGACCCTGCAAGTAGGAGACCTGGTTCTACGTCGCATTCAGAATCTCGCGGGCTCCAACAAGCTCAGCCCCAAGTGGGAGGGGCCGTACAAAGTAGTCAGCGCAGCACGCACGGACTCAGTGCGCCTTGCCGACAAGGACAGGAACGAGCTTCCTAGCTCATGGAACATCTCCCTTCTACGACGCTTCTACGCTTAAACAGGTCGTAAGTTTCCTTCATTTCAGATTCAATTCAATTCCAAAAAAAAACCCTTCCCCCAATCACGAGTCACGCTGGATTCAGTCTTGACTATCTCAAACAAGCCCGTGGCCAAAATCCGACAGCTAAGGATAAAGCACTCCGGAGCACTTCCACGACGGGATAAGCCGACATCTCGCACCCTAGTGAATCTCCACGCAGTGTGGAATTCCCGCAGTCTAAGGTACAATAAGCCCACGTCAGGTTTGTTTGAATGACTAACTGGGCCTCGCAGCGCTCGAGGGCTGAGGGATTTTTGCGCCCAAATTTTTCCTAAGTCCTTAACTTCGCTAAACCTGCATCGCCGCGCGGCCTAGCGAAGCTCGGGGGCTGGGGGTTTTCGCGAATTTTTTCTAAATCCTTAACTTCGCCAAGCCCGCACTGTTGTGCGGCCTAACAAAGCTCGGGGGCTGGGAGTTCGCGCGAATTTTTCTAAGTCACTCTAGTGTTTAGACCACGCCCAACTTCAAGATCGCACTTGGACTTGGCCACGGTCCAGGGGCTGGATGATTAGGCGCACCAAAAACAATCTTTCAAAGCAACCTGTTTGCCCAAATTTCCTAAGTTAGCCTCAGAGCTTCATTGTTGTTCATCTGGTTCCCCTGTTTTTTGCATTTCAGATTCGCACAGGAAAAGGAGAACAAACGGACTTAACAAGGAGATTCATTAAAGAAAACTGCATTTCACGGGGAGAAGATCTTACAAGACGAGAAATGTACAACCAAAAGGAGGCCTCGCCATCCTGGACTACCGTAAAAGGGGCATCGCGCTACTACAGCTACGGCGGCGCCCAAGTCCTACAACTACCTTGCGCGCGCCTACCAACGGCGCTGACGACGAGCCGGCGGAGCCGCAGACTCCGCCGACGGTGACGACGACGACGACGACGGCATCAACGGGTCCGGCGCGGGCACCGACGGCCCTGGCGCACTCGGGTGCCGCCTCCGCCGGTGGCGGATGCTGTCGCCCATCAGCACCCACGGCGCCGCCTCAGCCTCCTCTTCCGCCGCGGCCACCGGCAGAGCCTCCTCCTCCGCCGCGGCTACCGGCGGAGCCGCCTCCTCGGCCGCAACCTACGGCGGAGCCCACTCTTCCTCCGCCGCCAGCGCGGCGGCGTACGCGGCGTCAGCAACGATCTGCGCCGCCACCGCATCTTCCTCCTCTGCTGCGAGCGCGACCCCAGCGCCTCGGTCGCCTCTGCGTCGGCCTGGACCTGGGTTGGATCGGTGGCAACAGAGGAGGCAGCAGCGGCAGATCCTCTGTCGCCGCTACCAGCCAAGCATCCAGCGCGCTGCGCTTCACTTTATATAGGCCGGCGGCAGCACAACGTTCCGTCGTGCAGAGGGCTACCCAAAGCGTCGCTGCGCGCGAAGAGACGAGCAATTAAAACCCACTACCCGAGCTGAAGAGACGTGCGCGCACGCGCCGTCTCGCTGAATACCAATCACACCGATCGCTGCACGACACGTGCCCCGGTCCCGCTGTCAGTGGCGAGGAAGAAATCATTACGCATCGAAACCCGCTGCGAAGACCTGGCCCACCTCTGCGAACAGGGCCCAGCGGCGCCTCCGCGGCCTGACGCGTGGCTTAGGCCGGATGCATGAACCGACGCGGTTGGTTTCGCGTCCATATGTGTGCCTGGCAAACGTGCCCCTTCTGTCAGCGGAACACTGTGTCGCGCTGCAAAGCCCACAGTGCGCACGATTTGACGCGATAAACTAAGGAAAAAAAATGGCTAAGTCCTTCGGCCACCACACATTACGCGATGCTTATCTGATTAAGCGAGCAAAATATACAAATATTCATGACACAAAGTTCGGGACAAAGAAGCCCGGGTCAAGCTACGACCCGCGCAGCAACTTGAACCTTTCTAGCTCGGTCTCTAAGTCCCGGATTTGCCTTCGCGTCTGAAGTAGTTCTATGACTTGCGCCTCCATGTCATTCCGCTCCTGACGCAGTTTAACCTGGGCTTTGACGAGCTCTTGCTCCTGTTTCCTGAGCGATCCTTCCTCGGCCTTGGACTTCATCCCGACCTCCCGAAACGCCGCGATCTCCGCCGTGAGCTTGTCGCGGGTTTTCTCAAGCCCGCGTACGGTGGAGTTGAGCTCAGACAGGGTAGCCTCCAGCTCCTTGGAGGCCGCCTTCCTGTGCCTGCGCTCTCCGTCAAAAGCAACCCGGGCCCGGTCTGTTTCTTCACGGGCCGCCCGTGCTCGGCTCTCCGCGGCCTCCATCTCCTGAGCCCGGGCGACCTTCGCCGCGGCTTCCAGCTCCCTCCCTCGCGCTGACTGGAGCGCAGCCTCTAGCTCGGCGACGCGGGTAGTATGGCGAACTTCGTTCTCGGCGGCCAGCTCGTCCGCGTGCTCTGTCTGAGCCCGGGCTTGCGCTAGCTCGGCAGAGAGGCGCTCGACCTTCGCCGCATCGTCATCTGACCGTCTGTTCGCCGCTCCCATCAGTGAAGATGTGCCGGCGATAAGACCATAGAACTGAAACGAGGGAATACGTATCAAAACGCGGAAAGGTCAGCGCCTAAGCATAATGTACAGACCACGGGATGTTACCTTTTTGTTGAGAGCAAGCATGCTTTTCAATCCTTCTTCAACGGCGCCACGCACAGTTCGATCGAACCCGCGGACATGCGCCTCATGGTACGGCAGGGGCAGGCAGCCTACCGAGTCCTGACTGCTCTCCTGTAACGACGCAGAACGTGACGACGATAGTTGCGCTGCCAAAAGCGGGGTTGTCGTTCCAACTGCGGCCGCTTGCCTCTCAGCATCCTTCACCTTGGCCACAAGCTCGGCCTCTGCCGCCATCGCCTGCGCCGCCGCCAGCTTGGCCTCGCGAAGTTCTGCCTGGGCCGATGCCAGCAGGGCCTCCAGTTCGTTCGCCCTCTGCCTGGAAGCCGTAAGCTTGGCCTCGCTCCTGTCCGCTGCCACTGGAAGAGCGCGGACCTCATCTCCACCGACTTGGGCCTTCAGCGCCGCCTTAGCCGCTGCCAAGGATTCCTCAAGGCCTGTCCTCGCCTGAACTGCTTGCTCCGCGACGTCCTGAGATCGCTCGAGCTCACTGAGGAGTTGGGCGACCTCTTGCGCAAGTTTTCGCCTTTCCAGTGTCGGCTCAGCCCGTTCTGCAGCCCTCTGAGAGGCATACTGCACCTCCACGAGCTGCGCCTTGACCCTGGTCACCGCGTCCTCTGCCAGGGCCAGGCCAGTCTTCGTCGCCCAGAGCTCCGCTTCTACCGAGCTCTCGCCCTCCACGGGGGGCAGTAACGTAGGAGCAGCGCCCACCGCCAAGACTGGACGTGGTCGAGGAGGCACCACCACACCTGCTGCCTCCGACTGCCACCGCTCCGCCTCGGCCTCCGCCTTTTCCATACACTGGAGGGCGATGTTTACTTCGCCTACCGGAACAGCGTCCAGGCGCCACATGAGGTCTTCCCTTGTCAGGCCGGGGGTTGGATAGATCTTCACCTTCGGCGGGCCTCCCTCGGTAGAGCGCCGCGCTCTAGTACCCACTTGTTGCTCCACCCACTCCGGGCTGGCGGAGATTCAGCCCGGGGACGCCATAGGGGCCACACTAGACAATGTAACGTCCGTCCAGCCCGATGGCGTGAGTACGCGCACCTGCCAATCCCAGCCAAACAACAGCATGCGCTGATTAGGCGCCGGGGGCACGCCCCCAACTACGGTTTTGAAGAGGTCAGCGATCCCCCGGCGGTCAATTGGCCACCACCCGTGCGCTGTGCGCCCTTCGACGCGCAGGGGCGTAACCCACAACGAGGCCTTAGCGGTCTCCACCTTCACGGTCTCCGCGACCTCGTCGGATGCGTACAACGCCGCCACCAGCGGGCAGAATGATGACCCCCCACGGAGTAGCTGCCTCTCCTTGTCCCGCGCATCTGTTGGCCTCAACAGCCCGGCAACCTCCAGCGACCGCGCTAGGAATCCCCCTCCTTCGGGCTCGACCGGTGCGCTTTCGGCCGCCCTGGCTTCAGCGGGGGGAGGCAGCACCTCAGCCGCCACCTTGGCGCTACGCACTGCGATCAAAGATGCGCATAGTAGTTAGATGCAGAAGCATAATGACAGCAAGCAATGCGAAAACACTTACGCGCTGGTTTCATCTCTGTGCCCTCGTGCGTCCCCGTGTGGGGTGCAGAAAGAGTTTCGTCTCCAGCCCGCCGACGCGGCTTGTGGTGGGCGTAGTCGCTTTCCTCCGGCCCGCAGGAATCTTCTTCAAGGGTCCCACCGCGGTACTGGCAGCGGATCCGCCACTGGCGCAACATCCTCATTGTCGCTGCCCGGAGCAGGCCGGTATGTCCTCCTCTTCTTCGAAAGCGCCGCGCCCTGGGTACATGCAAAGAACAGAGCTTAGGGGCCGATGAGTATCCGAATACTCGACTCATGTCGGGAGAGAGGGGCTTACCTACGCCGGCGCCGTGCGTTTCCTCGCATGCGCCTCCACGCCTGCCCTTGCCGAGGTCGCTGTGGTCGACGCCGGTGCCGGGCTTCCTTCACCTGACATCAGCGACAGCGCTGACGCCCCGCCGGACGCCGCCGGCGATCCCCCTGGTGGCAAGTGCGCCGACGGTGGTTGCACGGCTAAAGGATCCCCAGCAGAGCCCGTGGCTTGCGTGGTTTTTTCGGCCACCTTCCATGTCCGCTGCAAACAATTGACGCAATCCGTCAAGGGCTCAAAGGCGCGCGCAGCCAGGAATTCAATCGAGCACCTTACGGGCACGTACCGCAGACAGCTTATCCTTCACGAATCGTATGGGATGAGAGTTCTTGTCCATAGGCAGCAGCATCCCCGCGATCTGTGCGACCTCGCGGGCCAGGAGTCCTGCGTGGCGTCACAAACGGTCACGGCGTGCCCCGACCTGAAATCAAACATAATAATGCGGCTCGCGCTTACCTTCATGAAAATCCTGGTCCGGGTCTTCCCAACAGCCCATGTCGCTGACGCACCGCTCGCGGCGCCCCAGCGGGCTGATCCGGTGCCGGATGAAGCCAACGACGACATCATAGCCCGTCAAGCCCTTCTTGGCGAGCCCCTTGATCTCGTGCGCCATCACTTGATCCTCCGGCAGGATCTCGCTGCGCGCAAAGATTGGAGTGTCCGGCGTGGCCGAAGAATACTCTAGGTTCGAGCCCCCGCGGTTCAGGTAGAACCACCACCGGGCCCAACCGTCGACCTTCGTCCTTACCTCGTACTCCGGGTACACTTGGCTCACCCAGGCCCGGCGAGCGGTCAGGTAGAAGACTCCGTCCTTACCCACATGGTGGCCGACGGACTTCAGCTCGAAGAAGTGCTGGAGGAGGCTCACCGTGGGCCGCACCCCACAGTGTGCCTCGCACAAGTGTGCAAAGATCGACAGATGAACAAAGGACTGTGGGGTGCATAGATTCCATGGCCGCAGCTCCGTAAAGGCGAAGAAATCCGCCATGAACCGCGATTCCGATGTACAGAACCCGCAGATGGCCGAACTCTCGAAACATACCAGCTCGTCAGGCTCGGGCCTTGGCTCCCGCTCTACGCCTGGGAGCCTCCACGAGCCCGGCTTCACAAAGCCATCCCTCTCGAGCTCCGCCATCCTCTCCGTCGAAAGAATGCTGTCTCCGATGAACACCATGGCGGCGGGAAGCGAGAAGGCAGAAAGCGAGCTGGGGAGACGAAGACAGAGTGCGATACATTGGTCATGAACCAAACACACCTACATGAATTGGATATAGTGGGCAATTTTCAAGCATCCTTCCTCACCAATGATTAGCTAGAGGTCATTTTTCGATCTGCATTGTGGTGTCAACCTTGGGCATTGTTATGGTCTAGATGGGCTAAGGTAAAGTTTGCCTTAGGAGGAGAACTAGTGGAGTGTACAAATCAAAAAAAAAAAGTTGGGTCACATGTATTGGCTGTCAACAACAAAATGACACTAATAAACAAGGATATCATTAAGTTCGTCTATGAAGATCAAGTGATCTTGTTTGAGGAAATATTATGCAAATTTAAGAAACATCACAAATATTAGGACGACATAAGACAACAAATTTTGGGAAATTTCTTTGTTTTATTGTGTGTGGTCCCATGAACATAGATCAAATTAGACCTGATCAAACGTCGGGCCGGGCCGGGCTCGAAAATCGGGCCCGAGCCCGGCCTGAAGCCCGGCCCGGTCACAACTTAAATCGCAAAAATCCTGGGCCCGGCCGGGCCCGATAGTCTGGCTCTGGATTGAGGCCAAGCCCGGCTCGATGCACCGGTCGGGCTGGGCTCGGGCCGGGTTGCCGGGCCGGGCTTCCCGTGATCAGGTCTAGATCAAATACTCATTATCAAGTAAGGTCTTACAGGTGAGGTATTTAATACCCATCTTAACGAAAAAAAGGTAAATATGTAATGTGTACTAGGGCTTGGATTAGCATATTTAACTCATAATTTATCGCTTTTATATGTTTTATGTTCTTTGATAGGCAAAGAGAGTGTCAAGCTAAGAGCTTTTTTATGTTTGTGCAGAAATAAACACAGAATGAAAAATAATCAATATCGCTACCAATTTGTGTGGGCCAACTTGGGTTCCTAGTTTTAGCCCTTTCGGCCCATCACTAGGTGGGTATATATATCCCTTGGGAGAAGCGGATGCACGAAGGGGTACATTGTGGCGGCTGCCGGCGGCTACAAAAAATTCACTTGTAGGGTTTTATTTCGCCTCGTCCTCTCCCTTCAAATCTGGGAAGAGGCTAGGAGATGTATAAGGCTATAGGAATTACTTGTTTGCATCTTAGGTTTGTTATCCCTCTTTCTCTCTCCTTTGCAATTTCTGGATTTTATCTTTTCAAATCTAACAATCTTATCTCTTGTGTCATCGGTGGTGGTACTATCAGTAAAACTAGATATTTCTTATGAGAGTCATATTCATCCAAGATCATCATATGGAGAGCAAAATCTATAAAAATGTAAAGGTACGTCAAATCCTTGTGTTTACTTTATTTTTGTGTGATTCATGTCCCCTGTGCTTATTATCTTGGCAAACAATAGATGAAGATCATCCAGATTTGGCCATTCTTTATATAGATAAGGAGCTTAATTCTCATTCAAAAAAGGAGGATTACTGGATCTGGTCATTTAGAGAAGATATCAAGTGATTAATAGATCAACAGGAACAATAAGCCTGATCTTACCATAGGAGCCACAAGCATGATCTTACCTATGTTATTTAGGCCCTGTTTGTTTCAGCTTCTAGCCAGCTTTTAGCCCCAGAAGCCAGAAGCTCAAACAAACAGCCAGCTTTTGGAATCCCCTTCAAAGAAGCCAAAAGCCACCAAAAGCCCAATTTGTACTGTGATATGAGCTTTTTTCAGAAGCCAGTTTTTTGTGGCTTCTCCTAGAAGCAGCTTTTAGAGAAGCTGCAACTCCAACAAGCTCAAACAAACAGGGCCTTAGGAACACCTTGTATTCACCCATCACGGAAAAAAACTTCATAGATCTGCTTCAAGAAAGGGCAGGCAAAATTTTAATAGCATGGTTTTTATTCTTGTATTACCTAGATTGCAAATAATTTATGGGTATATATATTTTTATTCCAGATCTAGCATTTTTAACTCCAAAAAAGAGCTTCATGTTTGATCAGGAGATTACCATACCAAGACATATGGAGTAGAAAACAAGTGGCTAATAGCATAACTTGAATTGTATAGATCATGAAGAGCCACCGACTTTATCTTGCATTTGGGAACACCTTCTACTAATCTACCCTACATGAAAGAGCCTATGGATCTAATGTTCCAACAAAGGTTCGTCAAAATTCTAAGCCCGTAATCTTGAACCGACTCTAACGTGATAATCGACATTCCTTGGAGATAAGGTACTATATATAGGGAGCACAAAAATCTATAAACATATGGTGGTTATTCATATCCTTATATGGTGCCTATTCACAAAGGGAGTACGAAGATCCTTTGAATGCATACTATTTACAAACTACAAAGAATAAATAAAAGTGCTAACATATATATAGAGAGGAAGGCTAGCGTACTCTCAAGAGTACGGATCCCTCCGTACTCCCGATGAGTTTTTCCAATCAGAGATTATCATCGACCGATCCGAACCGTTGATCCTTTTCGTCTTGTTGAAATATAACTCTCGACCAAGTTTCATATTTTTCAATTTTTTTACTATTTATTTCATATTTTCAAAGGAGAGAGAGAGAAAGGGGGGAGAGAGATGGAGGAAGAAGAAGATGAGAGAAACTGACATGTGGGACCCACAAATTAGACCGTATTTTGTACCGTATTTCTCCATGTATTTTCATCCAAAATTCTCTCCCAGTTAGAATAATGGTATGTGTGCACGTTTCTGCTGTTTATAATAGCGTCTTTGTCAAAAGTGACTTTATGATAACATTTCTGTACAAAGGAGACTCTACAGTGGCATGTATGGTGAAGAACATTTCTACGGGCTCATATGTTCTATATCCTAGAAATGAGATAAGAGATAAGAAGAACATTTCTACGGGCTCATAAATAGGAAGTAAAAACATATAAATTAATTGCTAGATACCATGCATTGGGAGGTTCAAATCTGTAAGATTTTTTTTATATAGCATGCCATGTTTAGAAACAACTAATAGAAAACATGCACCGAGAGAGTGCTCTTATACAATTTGATCAATGTGTACTTAGTAGTACATTCACATTTATCAGATTTTGTATGGCCGCATTCATTTTTTGCCCATTTTTTAAGGAAATCCATTTGTTTATTATAGTTTTGTAAGAAGACGCTCATTTATATGTGTGCATGGCTTACATGGGAACTTCTTTTTTTAACCTTCTACTGTCCACCAAACACAATACATAAATTATTACTCCCTTCGTTTTTTTGTTTGACACCTTTGACTTTTTTGCACGTCTTTAACCATTCGTCTTATTAAAAAATTTAGTGCAAAGATATAAAAAATAAGACATATTTAAAGTACCTCTATTGATAACACAAATCACAACAAAATAAATGATATTTACAAAAAAAATTTGAATAAGACGAATGGACAAAGGCGTATCGAAAAGTTAAAGACGTCAAATAAAAAAACGGAGATAGTACTTCTTAAATATGAGTCTTTCTATCTACCTCTAGCCCATCACGCTAGAATTTTTGCATTATGCCTAAGTCAAAACCTTGAGTATGGCCTTGTTTGTTTCAGATTAATGTAGAGTTGTGTTTTACTGTAGCAAATTTGTGACACCCTCAAAATACGTTTTAACAAGTTCAAAAAATTATGAAAAAAATATTTTACAAACTTTAAGAAGTACTATTTAAAACCCCACAAAAATGATTACAAAACATTACATCATTTGGCTTATACAAAAATAACAAATTTTTATTTAATTTAATTTAATCTGAAACAAACAAGGTCTATGTCTGTACTCCGTATCTTCATGTGTTACTAGCTGGTAAGGGGCTGTGAGTGCATACCTACGGAAGCCATGCATGTGTATAAATGAGTTTTTTTTCCTACAAATCTACGATAAATAAGTGCGTTTACAAAAAAAATCCACAATAAATGAATGTGGGTTACTACAAAATCTAAAATAAATGAATATGAATTAACTACAAGATAAAGAAAGATTTAGTTGCATAAACATGGTTCATAGTTGGCACCGGAGCATGAACGAAAAATTCAACATGTATTTAGGGTTTTTTTTCCTACACGCCACGTACCAAATGCACGCATCTCATTGCTAGGTAGAGTCTTCGAGAACACTCCTAGTGTATTGTCTTTAGGAATGAATTCATATTACTCCCCTTAACAATCAGAAAAATCCATTGTAAGTTGTTGCAAGTCTTCAGAGCGCAGAATGGACTTTTATGATAGTTGAAGGGGGCTATGATATGAACTTAGTCCTTGTCTTTAAAATCATTTTTAAATATACCATATGTCATGACATATAGAAACCATGAATACAACTATTCTAATGCATTGTATCCAGTAATTATGAGGCCTATAGAAACAACATAACGCTCCTACTGAAGATTTATTCTTAGTTTGTTCCCTGTATGGAATAGAGTCTATTTTATATAAAAAATGATTCTACTCTTTCTTCTCATTAATTAACTCCCACCTCATCAATCCGACCTATGTGTGACCTATGTGGCAGGTATAGAAATGAATAAGACTATCTCTGCCCATTTTTTCTTTGTTCCATTACCTTCTCCATTCTCTTTCCTACATTCTTTTCCTTTATTTTTCACCATCTCCAACAACATGTTTTCGAAGGAATTCATGAAGAAAACAGAGGAAGAATTTTCTTTTGAAGGTAATGGAAGGACAACTTTCTTCTTGAAGAGAATGACAAAGACAATCCGTTGGAGTTCCGAAGAGAACCAGAATCTCTTCGCGATGAAAAAATGGGACGTGAAGAGATACGGTTGGAGGTGGTCTAACGTTGTTGCATTGAGAGTGCCTTGAGTTACACACAAATGCATGATATCTCAACCGAGACATGATGTGAAGACCATGCATGGTTTCATATCAAATTAATGGACTCCAAAATTTACCATGCATGAAGTGAATACACTAGCAAGTAGCAACAAATACCAGGTGTCATAACAAAAACTAAGTTAACATGAGGCTGAATGTTGGGGCCATTGGCGAGAACCATAGTCCATGCATGACTCAGATGGAAGGGTGAAGGGCTCTTGACCAAATGCAGCCACCGAAATGTGTCACAAAATAGAAACAACCATGGAAATCTTTTCCTTCTCCAAAACAAAATATCTTTTTATGTCACTTAGTTCTTGGTTGCTAGTGTATCTACTTCATGCATGGTCACTTTGGAGTATAAAGTTTGATTTGATACCATGCATGATGTTTATAGCCAGTCTCAGTTGAGATAGAAATATAAACATGCATTTTGTTTGGTAACATCAGGGCACTTCCAATGCATGAAGTAAATACACTAGCAACCAAAAACTAAGTGATACAACAAGATAGGAGTATTTTATTTTGGAAAAAGAAAAAGATTTCTACTAGTGTTCCTATTCCGTGAGACAATGCGGTATTGCGGTGATTGCAGGCCCTGTTCTTTCAGAGTTGAGTAAAGTTACTATAACAAAACTTGAGAGTCCTAGAAAAAGGGTTTAAAGAGGTTGAAAAAATAATTAAAAAAAGTTTTAAGATCTTTGATATGAACACTAAAAATGTTAAAAAAATTGTTACAAACTATTAGAACACATAGGCTATATAAAATAACAAATTTTGTTACAGTAAAACTCAACTCAACTTTATGCGGAAAAGAACAAGGCTGCCATGAGCTCCCTCCCTTTCGGTCCGTCGATCTTGCCACGGACGGCTCAGATCGGGCGAGCGGTATGAAGGGGCCAGCCCTATCGCCCCATGGAGCCTCCTCGCGCTGGCCATTTGAAACCTTCCCGCTTTGGCTTCTCCTTCCATATCGCCGCCTGGGTGAACCCCGTGTTCATCCCCTGCTCGATCTCATTAATGCTTCTCGGATCCGATCATTATATCACGCACAGATACGCCTATCTTCTTGATCTCCTGAGGGATTTGCTCGAGTTTCCGATTCGATTTCCTTAGCGAGCGAGGTTTTTTTGGGGGAGGGCGGCAATGGCGGGCCGGGCTGCAAGAAACGGGGTGAAAGATCGGGGCTTTGTCGCCTCCTCCAGCTCCGGCAAGGCGGCCCCCGCCGCCGGAGGGATCCGGATCTTGGACGCTCTGGAGGAGGAGCCACGGCGGCGGCTGTCGGGGTTCTCTCTGGGGCTGGACGTCGATGAGGACGTCGACGGCGAGGCGCCGCCGTCGCCGATCGCGAGGGCGCGGAGGTGCGACGTGTACGTTGGGTATGGCGGCGGCGGCGCGGTGGGGAGGATGGTGGAGTGGCTGCGCGCCGAGCTGGAGATGCTGGGCGTGCCCTGCGTGGCGGCGGACCGGCGGCGGTGCCGCGACGCGCCAGCGTTCGCCGCGGCACGTGCGGCGATGGACGCCGCAGCGGCCGGCGTGGTCGTGGTCACGCCGGCGTCGCTGGCGAACCCCTACGCCGTCGAGGAGATCCAGGAGTTCGCCGGCCGGGGCAAGCTCCTGCCGGTGCTCGCCGGCCTCGGCAGGACCGACTGCGACGCCGGCGACGTCGTGGAGAAGAACGGCGACCTGTGGGGGAGCCTCGGGGGCAAGCTTTGGATGCACTACGACGGCGACGAGCTCGAGTGGAGGCTCGCCGTCGACGGGCTCTCCCAGGCGGAGCCGGCGGTGGAGGTGCACGCCGGCGAGCTCCGGCAGGGCCTCCTCGACGTGATCGAGGTCCTCGGCGCGAGGCTCGGGCGGCGCGCGGTGGCAGAAGCCGTGAGGACCTGGCGCGCCGGCGTGGATCTCGAGCTCCCGTTCCCTCGGAACGCTGGCTTCGTCGGCCGGGAGAAGGAGCTGCTCGACCTCGAGGCCGTGCTGCTCGCCGGCGAGGCCGGGAAGAATGAGATGCACATGCACTTGGTCGAAGCCTCCGGCGACGGCTTGGGGCCGTTCGTGGCCGGCGCGGTGTGCATCTCCGGCGAGCCCGGCGCCGGCAAGACGGAGCTGGCGCTCGAGTTCGCGCACCGGCACGCGCAGGAGTACAAGAAGGTGATGTGGGTGCACGGCGAGGGGAGGTACCTACGGCAGAGCTACCTCAAGCTCGCCGACCACCTCGGCGTCGCAGTTGGCGACGACGCCATGGCTCCACCGGCCGAGCGGTGGAGCAGCCACCACCACCGTACCTTCGCCGACATAGAGGGCGGCGCGATCGCCAAGATCCGGAAGGAGCTCACCCGGGACATCCCCTACCTCGTCGTCATCGACAACCTCGAGAGCGAGAGGGATTGGTGGGATGGTCGCTCCATGCAGGAGCTCCTTCCCCGACCCTCGAGGAGCACCCACATCATCGTCACGACGCGGCTCCGCCGCCTGAAAGGGGTGAGAACGTTCACCCTCCCGAACCTCGCCGCGCCGGAGATGATGCGGATAATGAAAGGGCCTCGAGTGTTCGGCGCCACCGACACCGCCGTCCTACGGGGCATCGAGCAGAGGCTCCGCGGCGTGCCCCTCGGCCTCGCCCTCGCTGGCACAATCCTGTCCGAGCTCGCCGCCGTAGGCCCGGCCGAGCTCCGGGACGCGATGGACGGCGCGCCGCACCGCGCGCCGACGTGGGGGGAGGCGAGCGAGGAGGCCGCGCTGCGGGACAACCCGGGCCTTGTGCAGCTCCTCGACGCCTGCTTCGCGCTGCTCGACCGGGAGGCGGCCGGCCTCGGCGCGGCGGCGGCGAGGCTCGCCGAGGCCGCGGGGTTCTTCTCGCCGGCGCCGATCCCGGTGTCCATGCTGGTGCGCTCCGCGCGCGGCGCGGCCGGGAAGCCGCTGTGGCGGCGTATGCTGCGGACGCTGCAGCTCTCGTGCGCCTCGCCGACGGCGAGCTCCGCCGGCGAGCCGGACACGCTGGCGGCGCTGCTGAGGCTGGGCATCGCCCGGAGGTGCACGCGGGAGGGGTGCGTCTCCGTGCACGGCGTCTGCGCCGTCTTCTGCCGCAAGGTCGGCTCCGGCCAGGTCGCGCGCTCCGTGCTCCGCGCCGTCGCCGGAGACGGCGACCTGGACGACCACGGCGAGCACATGTGGGCGGCGTGCCTGTCCCTCTTCCCCTTCCAGTCGCCGCAGCCGGCGGCGGCGGCGGCGGCCGTCGAGCTGCCGCCGCCGGAGCTGGCGCGCTTCGTCGCGCGGGTCGTCCTGCCCCTCGCGGCGCGCGCCGTGGCGGCGCGCTCGTCGTACTGCGCCGCGCTCGATCTTCTCCGTGAAGCCACAGACGCCGTCCGGGCCGTCGAGGACCTCTACTTCGCCGGCAGCAGCAGCGTGGAGCTAGACCCGGACGTGTACCAGCAGCTCGCCGAGGCTAGGGCTGACGTCCTGGAGATGCGCTCCAAGCTGATGGCTCGAGGCGGCGAGTACGACATCGCCGAGAGCCATTGCTTGGCGGCGATCGGCATCTTCGAGGTGGTCTGCGGCGACGCGCACCCGAAGACGGAGGCCGCCCGGGCCGTCCTGGAGCATGCCCGGGGAGCCTCACTTAGCCACTCAGCTTAATTAGGTTTTGAGAATGATTTTTGGGTTAAGAATCCTTCTGGAATTTCGTATGCCACTTCTTGTACGAAATTCCGAAGAAATTCTTATGGCCCAAATAGGCTCTAGCTAGATCGATCATTGCATCTTAGATCACTGCGTTTTTAGTTGATGATTTTGTTTCTTCAGTAGTTTTAGGGCTAGCATTTCAGCTAGGATCAATATAACTGCTGTTTTTATATCATTGCATTTTTGTTTTTGCTAGTTCCTAATTCCATTTCAGTCATTTCAACATCATTGCTGTGTTATGAAGTTGAACATTAATTTAGATGATTAAGTTGAACATTCTTCTATTTTCCCTGATCCGACAGTAGGTCGCTTTCGGTGCTAGCATGTTTTATCTCTTACTTTCCTACTTTTGTTTTCTGTACTTAACATTGATTTGAGAGCTTCCCTCAGGATTACAACCTACCACTGCCAAAGTCTATCTTACAGGGAGTTCAGTTTTGCTGCCAAAAGGACTCACTGATGAACTAACTGTAGCATGGTCTGTAAAATTAATATGCGTCCATGTATATTAGTGTATATGCATGCATCTTAGAATCAGATATAGATTGATTATTAGCTAAGAGTTGATCTCTCTTTCTCTCCTCCACATAAACAAAAAATTAAGGTAAACTTTTTATAGCCACCTGATATGACACAATTGGAGTTGTCCTAAGAGCAATCCCAGTGCGCGTCCCTTTAGTGTTTCTTTAAACCCCACCTCAACTAAATCATGACTTGGCACTCTAATAAATATAGAGAGAGAGTGCATGCATCCCTTATTCTAGAGATCATTTCTTCCCTTAGGGGCCCTGTTTATATAGTGCTGAACAAACCGACCTACCGGGGAATATCGGGCCGGGCTAACTATGAGATCGCAACGAACTCATACATGCCAAATACAACCTACGGTAGATAAGGTAATCTCCTAATCTTGGGGATCACGACCTCCAATCCAATCCGGGAATCCAACGTCCGGGTCTTCACGCAGCCGTGCAGAGATCATACTTGAGACGGACTCAAACACGATCCTTTGGCCGTTACGCACCGTGCCAACCCAAAGGCTGTTCGGCAGGGTGCATATGGGCCAGATAGAACCTTCCAGGGAACCATGCCCTGGTAGGCTGTTCAACTGGGCCGTCAGAGAGTGGGCCATGGCAATGGGCCGTATTTTAATCCCCGACAACTGCCCTCTAATAGGCATGGGAAAAGACCTTTCTGCCCTTGGGCAAACTCTCTCCGGTCCCAAGGGAAAATTGGTTGTATGACACTCGGTTGGTGTGCCTTGTGAAAACTAACACCCACTTGATGTGCCTTTTGATAAATGACACCGAGCACACCTATTCCTTTTATATATGACATTTTGAGTATTTTGTTGTCTTTTCCCTTCTTTTCCATTTTTCCACCTATTTGGGACATAAAAAGACCGAAATGCCCTTGCCTAAATTGTTACTACAGTTTACAGGAGCTTCGGTATTTGTAGTGACCCCCCATACCAATGGAATGCCGACAAAAAAAATAGCAAGATTTTACAACAAAGCTACATTACATGAAAGATTGAATTCATTTTTTCATAGTTGATTTGGCTATTTATTGTATTTAGGCAGCATCTTATGTTAAAACGAAGGTAGTAGTTATCCACAAATTTTAGCACATTTTGGTGCAATCATTCTGCAACACCACTTAATGGTTCTGACGTGCTCATTTGCCTTCCTTTTCTTTTCCTTTAATCGGTGCGGTGCGGTCAAGCCAAATAGGCTGGGGCATTTCGGTCTTTCTATGTCCCAAATTGGTGGAAAAGAAAAGGAAAAGAAAGGAAAAGCCATCAAAATGCTCAAAATGTCATATATAAAAGAAATAGGTGTGCCCGATGTCATTTTTCAAAAGACACATTAACTGTGTATTAATTTCTGCTAGGCACACTAACCGAGTGTCATACAACCAATTTTCCCAGGAAAAATCTACTTACCCCACTGAAGTATCGACCCCGACGCATATAACCCTCTGACCTGTAAAACCGGGTAACCAGTCCCACAAACTATTGAAACCGGCGCAAATAACACCCTGATAGCGGTATTCAGGGCGGTTTTACCACCGTGGCAATCCACATGGCATTTCTTTTTACGAAAATTATTTTTACATCACGGGTCCCACATGTTTGCCTCTACTCCTCTTCTTTCTCCATCCTCTCTCTCCCTCTATTCTTCCTCCATCCCCAGGCTGTAGTGCGCGCCAACGCCGCCGCCCCCCTCGCGACCGTGGCCGGCGCCGCCGCCGCGCGCCCTAGGAGCAGGGAGGTGAGTGAGAGAGGAGGAAGGGGGAGAGGAAGAGAGTAGAGGCAGACATGTAGGACCCGCGACGTAAAAATAATTTTCGTAAAAAGAAATGCTACGTGGACCGCCATGGTGACAAAACCGCCCTGAATACCGCTATCAGGGGGTTATTTATGCCGGTTTCAATAGTTCGTGGACTGGTTACCTGGTTTTACATGTCAGGGAGTTATGTGTGCCGTGGTTGATACTTAGGGGGTAAGTAGTCTTTTTCAATTTTCCCCCGGTCCCAAACCATTCTCTCCTGTTCATTAAACCCTGCCTGGCGGTCGGCGCCGCCTCGTCGGCCGCGCTCGTGGAGACCGCGCATCGCCATCTCAACGCCCGGCGCCGCCAGGCCGCCGCCTCTGTCCGCCTCCTCGTTGGCGCCGCCTCGCCGCCATGCGTTGCCTCACCAATGGTACCGCTGCCTCACCTCCCAGATCCAGTGCCGCCCCTCTCTCTCTCTCGTTTGGTTTTCCCCCATGTCGTGTGATCTCGGATTTGATCCGAATTCGGCGGAATGGTTTGTGTGTTTTTTCAATAAATATGATTTGCTTATTTTATTTTATTTTGATGATGAACCCTAAATCCCTTGAACATTCACGGTGGTGGATCCGCCACTGGATGGATGATGCCGGTGAGAAATGATGCGGTTCAATGTTTGAACAATGAGAAGTGCATAACGAAGGTATACCGTTTCTTCTTCTGGAACGGTATACCCGCCCCCTTTTTTCTTGTACTCCTTCCTCCTCTTTAGCATTTTAGCATTTTAGTCAGTGGTGACAATGTTGAGAGTGGCATTTTAGCTTGCGCAATGTTGAGAGCGGCAGATTGGTAAATCCAGCTCTAGAGAGTGGCAAAAATGCAAGTGTCTCCCCGTCGTCTCCGCTTTCATTACACTGCGATGGCGATTCGCTGTCGCCGTTCAACCACTGACCGCTCCACCGCCTGCTCTTGGTATTTTATTGTCACACTTGCCATTGCGTGTTTTCGAGGTTGGTTTGGTGCTAATGGAGCCATGGAGGCGGTGCACAGGGAGGAAGGGAGGATCTGTCGGGCTTTTGCAGTTCACAACAGGATCAGGAGCCAGAATATGGAGGAAGATGATGAACAGTCAAAGTTTCGAGGTGTCAATGTGTCATGTGTTGGCTTAGCTGTAGGAAGCCTTCGTTAACCTTAGGGCCTGTTTGGCAACAGTGGGAAATGGGAAGGGGCACAGGAATTAAACGAGACTTAAATTCCTCGGGGAGGCATGAAAGTGAATTCCCTCTGTTTACGTTATAAATTCTCATTTCCCTCTTCATTTCCCATTCCCAAGGTCCAATTCGTGGCAAAAGACCACATACTAATCGGCTAACTTTGGGCCATCCCGCGTGAGAGTACATGACTGCATGGCATGCGCAGCAGGGGGATGCATGGCCCACCAATGGCTGCTTGTGGCTTCAAGTATTCAGGATGTGGGCTGGTGTAGTAGGCAAGAACATGGTGTGCGCAGCAGGGGAGTGCATAACCAAGGAAGGAGACAAGGAGTACGTTTCTCTAGGTGAGGTGGCAAATCAGCGAGGGTGTGGCCAGTTCAGGGGGATATGTTGGCAGTCAGGCCTTCTGTTGTATTTGTATTCAAGTAATTCAGTTAGTTCAGACAATATCAAAAAGTTTGGGCATGAACTTGCCCCTTTGAATGCTCTTATCCTATTTATGATGAATTGTGACTCACTTTTGCCACTAGCCATTGTTTTGGTAATAGAAGAAGGTGGTGGCAAAGAGACACTCTACACTGGTGAATGATTTTATTGCTCTATTGGCAAAGCTGCAGAGAAAAGGAAGCACCACTTTCATCTGCTTACAATGATTGGTACAGTTGAATGATGAATCATGTCATTGTCTTATATGTACACAATGTTTCCTAGGCTGTAGACCATGGGGAACCACCTAGCACCTATGTTGCTACGTAGGCAGCCGGACAGCATATGGTAGGAAAGTCGAGCAGAGGAGAGTATGCCGCACAGGTGCAGCAGAGCCTGCAGAGGAGAGAATGCATTCGATACTCACGCCACATAGAACAGAGGAGAGCTGACAGCACTCAGCAGCAGAGCATGGCAGAGCAGAGGAGAGTAAGCAATAGCCTGCAGTGAGTTGTGATGGCAAGGGTAACCACGAGGGCTCGAGGATGTAACTAAGTGCTTAAGGGAAGCAAACCACGAGAGCTCAAGGATGCAACAACAATGGCAACCATGAGGGCCGAAGGATGCACTTGTAGCACTGTTGACCCTTCTCAGCTCTGACTTTCTTAGATCCACCTCATGCACCTAGTGCCACCTAGTTCCTCCCAGTTCCGCCTAGGCACTGTGCCCACCCAGTCTTTTGACTAGCTCCAAATTGAGGTGGCACAGGTGTGCTTTGCAGCTAGACAGCTGTCCTTGGAGAATAACACTGTATATATGTTAGAAGTTTGCCCTGGGTCTCTCGAATTACTTGTTGTACCACTGCACAGCAGTGCTGGTCATGAAAACCCATGTAGTTACACATGGTATTAGTGACAGATTAACAGTATGCTTTCATTTGACTCAGTCTGCTTCATACCTACGTAAGGTCCAACCTCCACCCCCTAAGACTGTCTACCTTGACCTTGTGCTTGTTTGCTATATAGTGGCGAGCTTGAAGCTTTGTCCTTCACAAGAGCACAAATTCCACCAACTGAAGGTGGACCAGTCCATTGTTGTTTCACAATCATTTTAGCTTATGTTGTATGTGCTCAGCTATCTTATGTCCTAAATTTGCTTCATAAGGGAAGAATTATTTCTTGTACAATAAAGTGGAAGAGTTGAGCGCGTAGTAAAGAATCTAGGATTTCTAAATTATAAATAATAGTTTTGTTATTGCCTAGGATCCACAGACACTGTTCATATGATGTTGGTGCGAGGAGCCATGGAGGGATGCCATTCAAAGTTTAGGTAGGTCTGGTTAGTTAGGATTATAGTTATTAGAAATCTTATCTTTTAATTGGTTTCCATAATTCCTTAATTATTATGACTACATCTTAGTTTCCATACTTGCAAGTTTTTAGGATTCCATAGTTTCTTGATCTGTTTGGTGGGCCCGCTATACAATGGCATGCATTTTTTATATGGAGTTTTCAAGCAAGAATTAATAAAGAAAATTGTCTAGTCTCCTTTATTCCATCAGGAAGAACACCCTGTACCAGATCGTCGGCTCCATACACAAGCAGGCAAACCGCAAATTTGGGAGTTTGTGATTTCTAAATAACCATCTCCACACTAAATTTGAATTATGAGGCTGCTGTTTTTCCTTTTAGTGTTTCTTCACTTCTACAGTTGGTGAGAATGCACTTTCTTTCTAATTTAGGTAACAGTGTTCTTAGCGTGATAACAATAAATAATTCAGGGTCACAAAGATATTCAAGTACTTTACTATTTTTTTGGCACTTATGCCCTCTTCTGCAGCCTTTCTCTGTCACTAAATCATACATGGCACAAATATGTTAGCAGGTCTTATCCATTGATGAGCTTCTAGCCTTCTACTACCAACCATTCTTCAGTTAGCAAATCACAGTGACCACATGTACAACTTCATCAAGAATCGTATGCATAGAGGTATCAATAATAATGCTTTGCACTACCTTGCTGCTGTGAATATTGTCATGTTGATTTCAAATTTCGCTTTTAGTCAATCTTGTGCATATGTGTTGCTTTACCAGTAATGCCTTCATAGTTGTAGTGGCATGTCACTGGATGCATCACAAAGCATGTTATTCAAAATAATATAGCATATATACTCATGTAGTAGCCAGTAGGTGATTTTATGTACCTGTAAGCTGGTGATTATATGTACCTGTATGCTTCTGTTGCTTAGCCTGGTGGCTTACCACTTGCTGGACTCTGCATTTGTTTGTAAGGTCATTTACATTCAAGCTGTCTTTTTTTTTTCATTAGTATGGGTAGATTTTTCATTTCAAATTAGTATGTTGCTAGCCAGATATGATACGTATTGAGTATGTAGTAAGATAGCTTATATTGTTAAAGTGAAGATTGAAAGTTTCATCCAAATATTCAAAACATGAAGGTACTCAAGGATCAAATGGGCTCAGCTTGTACATTTACTGTTTGCATGTAAAACAAATGCTGTACTTACTTTTTGACATATGGATTCTGTTTCATGGAGGAATATAGAATTGCTGAGTATTCTTTCTTGCTTGATCTTGCCATATCATTTTAGCATTATTATTAATTATTAATTGAATAAAATGAGCAGTACAGTCTAGTGATTGCTGGAAAAGGGCCTTTCTTGCATGGTTTTGTTTCTCTGTCCTGATCTACATTTATATGTGAATATTCCTTCAGTTTTGTATTATAGTATTATTGTTGTAGATCCAGAAATGTCTATTTTTCAGGTGCTATATTAGTGGTACTTTGTGGGACATATTTTCAGTTGGTCAGTTTTTTTTTCTCCTTTCAAAATTTGCAGGTGTGATGCGCTAAAAATTCATTTGGCATTGTGTTTGAGAAAGTAAGCCATCTGTGTCTACTTTTCAAATAGTATCTGTTCTAAACCTTGAGTCTGAGGATAGTTGCAGTTGATAGCACTTCATAGAAGGCTGTTGTTGTATCTTGTTCTGTTAGAGACGATGGAGTGCAACAGACAAGAGGCCCTCAGGGCCAGGGAAATTGCTGTAGCGAAGATGGAAAATAAAGACTTTAATGGTGCCCAGAAAATTCTCCTTAAAGCACAAAAGCTTTTCCCTGATCTTGAGAATATATCCCAGCTGTTAAATGTCTGCAGAGTACATTGTGCAGCAGAGGCAAGAATGAACGGAGAGATGGACTGGTATCGAATTCTTCAAGTGAACACAACAGCAGATGATACTACCATAAGAAAACAATACCTCAAGCTTGCCTTTTCACTCCATCCTGACAAAAATTGCTTTGCTGGTGCTGAAGCTGCCTTCAAGTTGGTTGCTGAAGCTCAAACAGTATTATGCGATCGAACAAAGCGGTCTAAGTATGACATCAAAAGGCAGAGTGTTCTGAGAAAAGTGCCAAAGCAAGGTACCCAACAGCCAAATAGTAGTGTTCCTGGAGATAGACTGACTTTTTGGACAGTATGCCCCAATTGTCGGATACAATATCAGTACTATATCAGTGTTCTAAACACTATGATCTGCTGTTTGAGCTGCAAAAAGAATTTCTTTGCATACAACATAAAGAAACACTCTACACCCTCTTCATCACATGTACCCAATAGTTCTCAGGTTCCAGCAAAGAAGTTTCCAAATCAACAGCATGATACCCCCAGTCAAAGTGACCACTCTGTGAAGCTTTCTTCTACCAGGGGAAATACAGATAAGAACACAAGGATGAACGTGGCTGAGCGTGATGAATACATGAAAGGGTATAGCAGGCCAAACAGTGAGGTGAAAGCTAATCAGTCACAGACGACAAGAGGGGAAGTTCAATTTTCAATGATGAATCAAGATAAATCTTCTGTACCAATGGCAAATGCTAATATGGGTGGATGTTTTTCATCAGGTCGTGCTGGTCCAGACATCATTCACAGACACAAGTCAGGTACAGAAGATGCATCTTCATCACCTAATGCTATCAATGTGCCTGGTTCTGTGAAGCTTCGTTCTACAGGTGTAAGCATAGATGCAAACCCGAGGATAAATCCTGCAGTTGATGAGAAGAAAGGTAACCACCCAGAGATTAGAAAGAATGGAACTGAAATTCCAATGATGAATGAAAGCACATTTTCTGCTCAAACTGCACATGTAAAAACAGGTGAAAGATTAGTGCCAGATCCAACTGATCTAAATGCTTTTCACAGAAACAACTTGGGTAAAGAAGATGCACATACAGTGCCAGATGCTGCAGGATCCTCCAGTCTCCGTAGATCAGGTAGGAGGAAGCAAGATGCTGATGGTAGCGGTAGCCTGAACTCCAATAACAGAAAGAGGCAAAAGAAGAATGATTTTCCATCTAATGTTGACTTGGGTTGTAAGAAAATTGTCGATGATAATGTCACTAATGCTGACAGACAACCAGCTCCACCTCATGTGTCCGGCAAAGCAGAGATTCAAGAGAAAGGAAAAACTACAGATGTTGGTGGTCAGGACAATATAAAAGCAGCATCTTTTGATACTGTTGGTCAGAATAAGCCTTGCTATTCCATGAACCTTTCTTTCCCAGATCCAGATCTCTTTGATTTTGAGAAGCTCAGGGATGTCAATCTGTTTGCAGTTGGTCAGATCTGGGCCCTTTACGATAACCTCGATGGCATGCCAAGATTTTATGCTCGAATAAAACATTTTGATGCCTCCAACTTTAAAGTTCGTTTCACTTGGTTGGAACATCTTGCTCTGAACAAAGAAGAGGATAAATGGACTGATGAAGAACTGCCTGTTGCTTGTGGAAAATTTTTGTTGGGAAAAACAGAAATGTCACAAGACAGGCTCATGTTTTCTCATATTGTTACATGCTCAAAAGGCAAAAGAAGAAACTCATATGAAGTATATCCTAAAAAGGGTGATGTATGGGCTCTTTATAAGGGGTGGAGCATGCAGTGGAGTTCAGATGCAGATAATCATAGATCCTATGAGTATGAAGTAGTTGAAGTCAAGTCAAATCTCTCAGTTGATGCTAGCATCACTGTTGTCCCATTGGTCAGGATTAAAGGCTTTGTCAGCTTATTTGCGACAGCTAAGGACCAACCTGCAATCATGATAGCATCAAGTGAGCTACTTCGATTTTCTCACAGCATCCCCTCATATAGGACAAATGGAAATGAAAAGGTTGGTGTCCCAGGAGGGCTTTTGGAACTTGATACTGCATGTCTCCCCAATGACCTGGACATAGCATTTCCTTCTGTTACTCTTGACTCTTACATGTCTCCTGGTGGGAAAGAGGGCAGTACATTCATTGATTTGACTACTAACAGTAATGGTAGTGGAATGGATTCTGGAAGTGGGAAAATTACTCAAAAGGAGAATCACTGTCAAGCTGTTCAAAAGGAGAATCATTCTGAAGCACATACTTTTTGCCCAATATCTGCAGAAAATCATGAAGATCCTTCTTCTGAACAGAACGCATCCTCGAAAAGAAATGCCTATAGTGCCAATGGATTTGGTGATTCCCCTCAGCAAAGCTGCTCCTCCCCCAGTATTTATGCATATCCTGATTCTGAGTTCCACAACTTTGAAGAAGGCCGCTCAATTAAGAAGTTTGAACGTGGACAAATTTGGGCTTTATATAGTGAGCTTGATAAATTCCCCAAGTTCTATGGCCGGATAAACAAAGTTGGGCTAGATCCATTCATAGTACATTTGACCTGGCTTGAGGCTTGCCCCCAACAGGAGCAGGAGAAACGGTGGTTAGAACAGGATATACCTATCAGCTGTGGTAAATTTAAAATTCAAAACTGGAAAATCAAATATGACACAAATGATACCTTCTCTCATTTGGTAGATATTGGAAAAATTGGCACAAAACGGGTGGTTGAGATTCATCCGCAAGTAGGTGAGATTTGGGCCATCTATATGAACTGGACACCTGACTGGACTCCTTCCAGCATCGATGCTTGCGACTTTGCCATCGGCGAGATCATTGAACGCACTGGAGCTAGTACAAAAATTTCTTTCCTGACCCAAGTTAATGGTTACAGAGCGGTGTTCAAACCTGACAAGCAAAAGGGCGTTTTGGAGATATCTACAAGAGATCATTTAAAGTTCTCTCACCGAATACCCTCGTTCCATCTGACAGAAGAAAGAGGTGGCAAGCTCCGAGGTTACTTCGAGCTCGATCCAGCTTCTGTTCCTGATGTTTTCCTTTTCAGGGACTGACTTCCAAGCATACTCCAGATAGTAGTTAAACTGATCTCGGTTCTGATTAGAATTATGTATCGATACACTCACTTTATTTTTTTGGTGTACATATATGCCATCCTGGTTGGCTCCTTGCAGAACCGCGTTATCATTTTAATGCAGAGACCTCTGTTAACCTATCAATTGTCATATTGCAACTAGAGTGAACTGCTACTCAACCAAGATAACTTTTTGATGCAGAGGACTACGTTGCTGCCATCGATTCTCACCAAGGTTACCGATAGCACCACACCACTTGCCAATTTCTATAAGGGATTCAAGGTTGCAATTGTAATTCTTCTACCCATCTCTCACATTGTCAATTTTTTTAGGAAGCTTTCGCATTGTCATTGGTGTGTTAGATGATTCGAGCCCTCGTCACAGATTGTATTGTCAAACAGCAGCACCTTACCCCGTTGCACCAACTGGTTCGGCAAAAGCTGTGGGTCAAACGACGCCACAGCTCTTGCTAATCTGACACTACAGTTTACTGCGTGTTGGAACTTAGAGTCCGTTCTCGTCGGCGTTCTCGTCGGCTTATCTGTCTATTTACTTATTCTTGTTTAAATTTTTTAAAAAAATTATTTTTAATCTTTTTTTAAAAGATTTATCTAAAAGCTCTAAAACATAAGTTGAGCAAAGTGGATCGAACTCTCGAGACTACCTTGCGGAGATAAATTAAATCATCAAATAAATAGATAAGTCAAATAAGTATGTAAGGCCCTCTTTGATGGTTTGTTTAGTTTTATTTTAGTTGTAGTTAGGTAAATTGGTATGAAAATGCTAAATAAATTATTAAAAGAATATTTTTGAGATCTTGGAGAAAAACCCTGCAAAGTCCTAAAAAATTATTTCAAAAAATAAGTGAATGGTCTATACAAAATAACAAAAAATACAAATCCAACAAAAACTAGAACTAAACAAGACATCAAAGAGAACATAAGTCTAAGTCAAGTCAAATAAGTCGAGAAGAACACGTTTAGTTTGGGCATGCCATTTTTGCCCTCCAAAAAGAAACAATCATGCACCCGCACCGTGGATCGCATTACGAACTCAAGGGCAGCCAGCTCCAGTCCTTTGCTAGAGCTGCAGATTTTATATCCACTCTCGACGAAGAATTCCAGAGCTGGGCCAAAGAACACCCTAAATACGAGGCCCCCCTGTTCTCGACAGATTACTTGCTTGGACTTTTATTTTTTTTTTCATGAAAATTTCAAACACAAGGTGGAGGAGCATTGTCAAATCCAACCGCAAGGATCAGTTTCGACTTCTCAAAGCGACTGATTAAAATAGTCAAAGTCCAGATAATCATATGGTTTCAGCGACAGAGAAGATTGCAACCACCACAACGACCGTTTCAGAAGCATACTACTGCTCGCTGGGCCACTAGAGGTGAAGGGATGAAGATGAATGCAATGGACTCTTCAGCTTTAAGCTTTTTGGATAAATTGTTGGCGCACGCAATTCAATGGACCAACAATCCAACATTGCCATGTAGCCAAATCAAATCTTGGAATTTCCTATTGAAATCAACTACCCAATAAAAGAAATCTGAGCTCAGCTCTGCATCCCAGTCAGATAGGGAAAGAAAAGGGAGAGAGAAAGCACTCATGTTTGGCTCACCATCCTGTTGCTGTCAATTATAACTGAACTGTAACATACACACCTCTAACAGGGTGGGTGCTAGTCAGATAAATCGAGCTCTTTTCTGCTCTTTATTACAGCATCAAGCTTCGACTCCGTGTCGAGCATGTCCAGATCCCATGCCGTGGCCAAGTAGCCGTAGAGGACCCAAGTCTGCTCCCCTGTTTGATTAACCTTCACCAGCATAGGGTTGTCCCCACCAGCAGCAGTGGGAGGGATGCTCCGGGCACGAGACCATCCTGCACGCCCATGGCCTCCTGCCTCGAAGAACTCAGCAAGTCGCACAGCCTCATTGAGACCAACTTGGCTGCTAGCAAATTTCACTAGCATAAATCTCCGACCATCCTTTCCAAAGACTGGCTTCATACCGGCGCTGGTAAATCCCATTTCTAGAAAATGCATGGTGATGGATACAGATGTCAGTGTTCAATTCATATTTTTACGATTTTATACACACAGATTCATAGCAAAATCATAAATGTGTCTGGATGATCATGTAACATAGTAAAATATGATCTTAGAGGGGGGAACATCAATATGTGATTCCAAATGATAGATGTATAAAAGTAGTTTAATCTTGGATTAGAAATCAAGCATACATTTAGTAAGATTTTAAAACCGTTAACATGACTGAATAAGATGCAAATGAAATGGGTAAGCAGCTGCTAGGAAACTACACAACTTCCATCACGCATCATTTGTCCACAATCCAGTATGCACACAGAACACAACTAAATCTAAAGGAGTGTTCTCTTGGGGCCTGCTCTTTTCAGCGTTTCGTACCCTTGCGTATTACTGTAGCAAATTTTGCTATTTTTATATAGTCTATATGCTGTGATAATTTGTAACGAATTTTCCGTGGCTTTAAGTGGTCCTTCCAAAGATCCTAAAACTATTTTTTTATTATTTTTTCATAAATCTTTAGACCTCTTTCCGAGGGCTCTAAAATTTGCTGCAGTAATACACCAATACAACGATACGCTGAAAAGAACAAGGCCTTGAGCTTATCTTATAACGCATTGACTAGGAGATGAGAAGTTAAGAAGATAACAAGTTGAGATAAGCTGAAAAGGAGGGCCCCTAAGAAAACTTTATGGGAATAATCATAAATATCTCTATTAAATGGCACACGACAACCACTTAACATCTTCCAGTTAAGGATAGAGAATGGAAACGTTTTATAACCACACAATTTTTTAGACTAATAACTATGCTCTTGATTCCCATAATAGACAACATTTTGAAACCATGACTACCAAGGCCATTGACAAATATTGTGAAACAAAGGTCCTAGTTATGACAAATATAATGAAATGAAGTGAGCCCCAGTTATCATGAGGAGACCCTAGAACAATGATAACTAGAAAGACCATTTTTAAAGCAGGCTGGATTTTGGGTCCATGGTAATCAGGATTGATAATTTCCTAAGATGCCAAACAAGACCTAGGGAGCTTTATGGAGTGTCTTGAAAGTCTTCCTGTCTGAAGTCCGTGCAAAAAAAAAAAAAGTACAGCTGCACAGCTCTTATTTTCTCCCACAAACAATGATAAGACCTGCCCAGGATTTACATAAATTGAGACCAACAAAGCCTAGTTCTTTGCATTGCTTTGTACTATCATAAGAAATGTGAAGATATACCATAAGATCACAATGAACAGATACGAAATATAAAATATCAAATGATATAAACAACCATTGGTATCCCAAGTTTAATAATCATTATACTTTAATGCACATCCATCATTTGTTATCACTAGAAGATATAACTTTAGCAAGATAACAAGCTCAGGCAGATAAAAGAAACCCAACAAATACAACATGTTAAACAATTGGAACAATGCCAATCAAGTGAATCAACTATTTAACAGAAAATCAGCATGTTATCACTAGAAGATAGCATCCATCATTTGTTATCACTAGAAGGTATAACTTTAGAAAGATAACAAGCTCAGGCAGATAAAAGAAACCCAACAACATGTTAAACAACTGGAACAATGGCAATCAACTATTTAACAGAAAATCAGCATGTTACGAAGATAAACAATATCTGAAGCCTTAACTGAAAAGTAAGGCTGAACTGACTAAAAAACTAGATAAAATTCTAACTGCCAAACTTTAACAGCATGCAGAACCAAAATCAAGTATAACTAGCAACGAGCTCAATATTACTTCAGTCTAACTTCAGTTTCTGTAACTCCACTCCATACCCATTTTTCTAACTTTGACCATTGGCTAGTGTTGTGGTTGTACTTCTCCATTATATTCAGTCATAGTTTTGCATCCACAAAACCATGCAGACAAACAGCTCATAGTTCCAAGAAAAACTGAGGTCAAGATGGTGTTAGTTGAAAGCATGGTTTTGTATGCACGCATTGTAAAAATCTATGTATACTAAAACATAGTTTCATTAAACTTTGATGCCAAACAAGGCCTAAAATGTGCCTCCAACAGAGTATTAGCATGGCCTGTCACACCCAAGAGTCAATATTTGTCAATATATCACCAAAAAGGAGGACAACGAAATGTTGAAATGTAATCCAACTTTTTGTAACAGAGCGGTTGACATAATTAGCGATGTCATTTAAGAAGCAAAAAAGATTCACTACCTTACCAAATACTATCATCTGAAAACATAAGAGTGTAAAGAAAGATATAGCAAAAAAGGTGTAACAAATCTGACAGGCCACAAGTTATTAAGACATTCACAGTGGACATCCACCCTACGGGATCATGTTCTACCATCCAAAAGGAGTGGAGAAAACAAAGTCCCAATAAATTTCTTGTCAGCATAGGGATTCTGATTGCAGCAGCATAATGCTAGTAAGCCTGCTCTTTATGGAAATTTCCTCAAGGCAGGGTACCAAAAACTAAAAGGAAAAAAACCAAGCACAATCTATGAAGACCCAATCGTGTGATTATTGCTTTCAAAAAGTTGCGATTAAGGTTTTGAACTTTTAGTGTGACAGGACTATGGCAGGAGAAAGTTTTGCCTTTGGTCCCAAAAATTAATTCGCACCTTCGCAGCTCATCCTTTCCTCTCCCTCTCCCTCCAAACAAACACAGAAGGCAAGCATCATAATAACTCTCATTCATGACTTAATCAGAGTGAACCACCGAAGTCACACTGACAGCAAGCAAACATTTGGTAGGTACCTCTGAGCTTGTCCTCCATCTCTTTATTACTCATGCCATCCTTCTGTCCATCGCTTTTTGACTTGTATGTGTTCTCAACTATGATTGTTGGTGGCCATAAAATAAGATCTCCTTGATTAGCTTCAGCATCGGCAGAAGACAATGTTTGGTATGCCTTTTTGTGTACAGGATCTACTGAGTAATTCCAACCCATAAGAACACATAAAGCTTTGTGCAACCCAAGATGATCAGCACGAAACTCTGAATTCTTTGCATTGTATGCATGATTGAGGAGTGCATGCAAATCTATTGAATCCCTGTAATCAAATCATGCATACAAGCAAATTCAGAAAGAAATAATTCATAAAATTGGCTTAAAAGAAGTCTTGCACGTAATATAACTGTCTTAAAAAACAATGCATATAAGTGTAAAGATATTTAAATTTTTTGTGGATAAGAAAGCTTTTGAAATTCTTAGTAACAGTAGGTCAAGAAACATAAGAATAAAAATTAAATATGCATTCATAATGAATGCTCAAAACAAGAAAAGGAAGACATTAAAGACATAGGAACACAACCAGATAAAGAACCAAACGGGGCATGTAATTGCTTTTAATCCCACAGCAGAGAAGTAAACTATGCAAATAAAGATCATGCAAAAAGAATACAAATAAATCCTTTGTTCCTCAAAAAATAAATCAAGATAATAAGTGTTTACATAAATTTCAACGGTGGAAAAAAGCATGATTAGATATATTAGGGGCCATGACAGTAAAACTAAAGACATAGGCACCCATCAAGATAAAGAGCTACATGCTACATGCATTTGGTTTTTAACCACACAGCAGAGAAGTGAGCTAAACAAACAAAATCATGCAAGAAGAATACAAAGGAATAAAGGATAAGTTCCTTGTTCCTCAAAAATATAAGCAAAAAAATATTTTTTGGAATAAATTAAACAGCCCAAATAAGCAATTAAGCATGGGTTACATATGTTATGGCCATTACAGTAAAGCCCACAAGGTAACTCATGTAGTAGTAAATTACATGATAGCTAGTCCTTTGTACCCAAAAAACGAAAAAAGCTAAAATGACTGGCATTATGTCTGTTACAACCTAACAGGAAGCATGCCTTACAAAACCATTGTATGAAACCAATGCGCTGTAGTAGGCAGTTGCGACAAATAAATAAAACAGTATGATGCCACAGATGCTTTGAAGTGTGGCAATTAGCTAACACCCTAACACTAAGCCAACATTATTCTAGTTAGGCTCTGCCACTTTCTTTTCTAGTTAATCCAAACGATTAAGGCCTTGTTCTTTTCAGCTGAAAGTTGCTCAAAATTTTAATCCAAGAAAGTTGTGATCCCTCGAGAGAGGTCTTAGAGAGTCCGAAAAAAATATTTAAAAAATATTTTAATCGGAAACCATTGCGCTGTAGTATGTAGTAGCGACAAATAAATAAAACAGTATGACGCCACAAATGCTTTGAAGTGTGGCAGTTAGCTAACACCCTAACACTAAGCCAACATTATTCTAGTGGCTCTGCCACTTTCTTTTCTAGTCAATCCAACTGATTAAGGCCTTGTTCTTTTCAGCTGAAAGCTGCTGAAAATTTTAATCCAAGAAAGTTGTGATCCCTCGAGAGAGGTCTTAGAGAGGCCGAAAAAAATATTTAAAAAATATTTTAATCCGAAACCATTGCGCTGTCGTAAGTAGTAGCAACAAATAAATAAAACAGTATGACGCCACAAATGCTTTGAAGTGTGGCAGTTAGCTAACACCCTGACACTGAGCCAACATTATCCTAGTTAAGCTCTGCCATTTTCTTTTCCAGTCAATCCAAATGATTAAGGCCTTGTTCTTTTCAGCTGAAAGATGCTAAAATTTTTTATCCAAAATAGTTGTGATCCCTCTTAGAGTCTCCAAAAAAGGAACTCTAATAAGAACCATTTAAAACCCAAAAAAAATGACTACAAAGTACTACATTGTTTGCCATGTACAAAAATGACAAATTTTCAGCGTTGGCTTTTAATTTTAATTTAAGCTGAAAAGAACAATGCCTTAAACCAAAACACTACAGTTCTTGCCAAAAGGAGCATTTCCAGGAATACCACTTCCAGGTCTATACAGAAATGTCACATCAATCCGAAAGCTTTCCTTTTTCAGCTAATGACTACTGCTATTCATAGCTATCAATATCCTAGTAGTAGTGAAATACTACAAAAGAATAGCGTTCACTGACATCGCTTCCAGGCGTGCAGTTTCAAGATGACAAGATCGAGGTTTTACTTCGCAAATATATTTCATTCAGTCAAGTACATACAAGCACAACATAAAATCAACAGGAAAAGCTTTTGCATTTAAGCATTTCGAGGACAAACCTTCCACAGACGACACACTTCAGCTGGGAAATCTTCCCATTGGCCCGGTAATTCTTCTTATTCTCCGTGTTTTCGTTTATTGACTTCACCATCTTAAGAAAGGCGCTCTTCAGCGCCTTCACGTCCACAACTGGCGCTGGCGTCTCCACCTTCACCTGCTTTGGCTTCTGCTGTGGTGGCATCAGCTGCCGGCCAGAGGACGCCCCAGGGGCCACACCATTAGCCTGACCCTCCCACTTCCGCTTCAGGGCAGGCCCAAGAAGGGGAGGGGCCGGCATGGGCGGTGGGGGCCACATGTCAGCGCCGGGGACCGGCCCCGGCGGGCCGAGGTGTCGCGGGGGCAAGGGCGACATCGGCAGAGGCAGAGGCAGCGGCTGGCGAAGGTGCGGCGGAGGCTCGAGGGGGAGCACGAAGTAGGAGCGGACGGTGCTGTCGGACAGCGTGACGGTGCGGCGGTCGAGGCACTCGAGGCCATAATCCGGCGCGGGCGGGATGGAGGCCAAGGCGGCCTCCACCGCCGCGACGGTGAGCAGCGGGCGCGACGGGGGCAGCGGCGGCGGGAGGTGGCGTGGGGGCCGTGGGGAGGCGAGGAACGGGGCGGGGTTGGGCGCGCCGTTGGGGTTAGGGTTCGGGGGGGTGGAAGCGGCCGGGGCTGCCGCAGCCGCAGCGGCGGCGCCGGCGCCGGCAGCGTCAGGGCGGATGCGATTGGGATTGGGATCGGCGGCTGAGGACGAGGATGACGACGCCTTAGAGGAGGCCTGTGGCCCCGGCGGCGGCGGAGGCTTCGGCTTGAGCTTCGCGTTGGCGGCTTTCATGGCGGAAGAATTCTAGGTTTCCGACGAGAGAAGGAAAGATGCGATGCGAGCGGGGATTAGGAAGGACGACGAGGCTTTGGAGACGGTGGGTGACTTCTAACTTGGGCCCACCTGTCATAGCACAATTTAGCTTTCTCCAAAAGCATGTAACAAAATTGAGAAAAAGATTATTATATTAAAGAGTACATATCCCGTGCACATGGCATAGACGTGCACATGTGCAAACTTTTAATCCAGCCCGTTTGTTTCCCATTCAACGATAGCTTCGAAATTTTCCATTCCCTCCTAGGTGCCTCTCGAACAGAACGGGAAAAGGGAGGAACGGGAAAAGGGACGGGCGGGAAAACCCTTGCGCTGGACACTTCGCCTGCCTTCCCCGCCAGTATTAGGGCTCGTTCGCCGCCGCCACCCATCGCCGGCCGGCCGATGCCTCCTGATCACCGGCCGTCATCACACCCAATCGGAGTTCGTCTCCGCCTTAGCTCGAGCCTAAGCATTGTTCTATCTGCCTCTGGCTACGACGTGCACCGGCGATAGCTCCTATCTCGACGCCAGCTCCTCAGGTAGGTAATGTGCCCTTGGTTGCGTTGGATTTGGGCCAGGTAGGTAGACATGCATGGGGCAGCTCTGATTTGATCTGGGTCAGTTCTTACGCAACATGCATGTGGCATCTCCGATTTGATTTGGGCTGATTTCCTCCTCCATGCTCACCTTGTCGCCCCATCAAGAAATCACATGGAGCAGCCCCTTGCGCCGGGCGATCGCATGGTGGGCAGCAACGAACACATGGAGTACGTGGCATTGTCGGGTGTGCACAAGGCCGACAACGGATTTAGGACACCACAAAAATCCACCTTACCTACATCGGTGAGTATATAAAATTTGATTTAAAAATTGTATGTCTCAAATTTGATTTAGAACTTGTAGTGTAACATTGCGCATATCAAGTCTGATTTCTTTGATGTGTAACATTGCAGTGTTCATCCTTTATACCTAATTGTAAGAATGGAATAAAGCCGGTTGTTGGAATGTCTTTTGATAGTATTAAGGCTGTGGAGGAGTTTTACAAGTCGTATGCGCATAAAGTTGGCTTCTCTATCCGTGTTGGCTAGCAAAATGTAGTGCTTGATGTGGTTGAGAACAAGAGGTTCTTATGTTCAAGGCAATGTTACAAGAAGAAAAATTGTGTTGATCCCTCCGGAAAACAGAAGAAGCATATGCAGACAAGATGTGGATGTGAGGCACATATATGTCAAGCTGGCAGACAACAGGTACAATATAGCTTCAATGGTTGAGGAACATAACCATGGACTTGTCTATCCTGATAAGCTTCATTTTCTCAGATCAAACTGTTCAGTTAGTGAAAGAGCCAAGAATACCTTGTACACTTATCACAAAGCAAGCATAGGTACCTCACAAGCATACAGACTCCTACAAGTCAACGAGGGTGGGTTTGATAATGTTGGATGCACGAGGCGGGACTTCCAAAACTACTATCGGGGCCTTAGGGAGAAGATTCAACAGCGAACAGGGAGACAGGGTTTTTATCCTGGTTCAGGTCTCTCGGGAGAGATAATAGCCCTACGTCCAGCCTTTCTTATATATCAAAGATGAATACAAGAGGTGGCTCGACGAGACGAACAAGTCTCGGCGAGATTATGGTGTATGCGAAGTGCTAAAGTGCTAGAGCTCTAGGTCAGGGATGTAAGCTCCAGCCAGGTCCCTCCAAACGCCTTAGGGGCCCTGTTTATATAGTGCGGAACAAACCGACCTACCGAGGAATATCGGGCCGGGCTAACTACGAGATCGTAACGAACTCATACATGCCAAATACGTCCTACAGTAGGTAAGGTAATCTCCTAGTCTTGGGGATCACGACTCCTAATCCAATCCGGGAAACCACGTCCGGGTCTTCACGTAGCCGTGCAGAGCTCTGTTCGAGTCGGACTCAAACAGGAATCCTAGGCCATTACGCACCGTGCTAGTCAGGAAGCTGTTCGGCAGGATGCATATGGGCCTGATAGAACCTTCCAGGGAACTGGGCCCTGGTAGGCTGTTCGACTAGGCCGTCAGGGAGTGGGCCATATTTTTATCCCCGACAGTGCTGCATTCTTAGCAAATGAGAAGATTGAGTCTTATGAATGGTTGTTTAAGACCTTTCTTTTAGCAATGGGAGGAATAGCTCCGAGGATCATCATAACTGATGAGGATGCTAGCATGAAAGTATCCATTAGATCAGTTCTCCCTGGAACAATTCACAGGTTATGCATGTATCATATTATAGAAAAAGTTCCCGAAAAGGTTGGCTTTCCAACTAGAGATGAACCTCATTTTTTATCTAGATTGGAGGCTTGTGTGTGCAGTTCAGAAACCCGAGACGAATTTGAGTTGCAGTCGACAGCTATCATAAGTGATTTTGGCCTCGAGGAAAATGATTGGCTAATAGGTTCTGTATCCGTGAGTCATGGATTTCGGCATACTTCATGGACATACCTCTAGGAGAAATTCTCAGAACCACTTCAAGATCTGAAAGCTCAAATTCATTTTTCAACCGTTTTATTCACCGCAAACTATGCTTTGTTGAGTTCTGGCTTAGGTTCGATACAATCTTGGAATGCCAACGCCCAGAGGAGTTAAAGGAAGATCACATAATCTTACATAGTTCACCGCTTTTGATGACACCATGGGCAATGGAGAGACAAGGCAGTATAGTGTATACATGTGAGGTGTTCAAAAAATTCCAGGAAGAAGTGGTTGCTGCTAGAGAAGTAGAGATCATTGCTATGTTATATGCATTATACAATGTGAGGGTGGGAAAATTGTAACTATCGGTGATGGGTCTATAAGACATAGGGAGGTTCAGTGGTGCACATCAAATATGTTTGCTAGTTGCTCATGCAAGTTATTTGAGGGCAAGGGAATTCCATGTCGGCATATCATTTTGGTGTTGAGAGGTGAAAAACTTAGTGAATTGCCAAGAGATTATATTTTGAAAAGATTGGAGACAAGGTGCAAGAAGTAAATGTGCTTGACTATTTTTTTATTATTTGTTATATTAAAGAAAGTGTATTGTACTTGTAATTTTTTATTAAATGTGCTTAACTGTTTTCTTATTATATGTTATATTAAAGAAGGTGTAGTGGAGATGAGAAAAAAGGATATCAATAATACGAAACAAGGTAGAAGATATGATTCAAATGACCAAGAGCTCGAATGAAGGCATGGACTTCTTAGTTTTAAGTGTGATGAACATGGAGTCTTCGTTGAACCAAGTGATACATCTTTCTGTGCACGCTAGACAAGACGAATACGAGGATTTCATTGGTTGTAAAATTCCAAACGAAGTACAAATACATTCACCTACGGATGTGCATTCGAAGGGAAGATGCAAAAGAATCAAGAGAGGCAAGGACATTAAGACGACGAAGAAGCCACGCAAGGGAAATAATATGAACAGTGTGCCCTGACTGCTGACCATGCAAACCTCTTGCTGGCCATGTAAACCTTTTACTGGCCTTGACTGTTGGCCATGTAAACCTTTTGCTGGCCTTGACTGATGTGCCTTGTATGCATGATAAAATATTACTGTTGGCCATATGAATTAAAGTCAGCAACTATCATGTGGTTAAAACAAGTGTAGTAGAGATTTATAAAAAGCATGAATTCTGGTGTTGCATTTGGCTTTGCATTTTCGGTTTTCTCTCATTGATGGCTATGCTTTGTGATCAATTGCATTTGACAAAGCTGATGGCTGTTATCTTCTCACAATTTGGTATTCTCTGGATGGCATATGTTTGATTTTTGAAGAACAATATGGGCATCAATTTCAGACATGCAAATATGCATTGACAGGGAGCTTCTTTATAGACCAATATGGGCACCAATGCTCGGTCAAGAATTTTTTTACAATTTCAGTTGACACATGTACAATTTCAGACAAATGTACACAAATTTACAATACAAATCTGGCACAATTTCAGTCAAGAACTTTCAGATAGCACAAATGTACAATTCTAGTCAAGAACTTCTTTTGGTTAACACAAATTTACATAAAAAATTGCCACTGCTCTTGATGCCATCTTGATGCAATAGAGGAGGAGCAGAACACACAGCACCAGCCCTCTTGATGCTACTGCTCGCGGCTTCTTCATGGTGGAGGCGGCGCGGCTCCCTCCTGGTGAGAAGGACGACATCGGAGAATGGGGATGGCGACAGCGGGTGGGTGAGGACGAGGGACGGGGCAACCGTGGCTGGAGCCTCCTATGGGCGGCGGTGGCGGCTGGAGTCGGCGCTGGTGGGAGCCTCCAGGAGCGGCGCCGGCGGGAGACACCAGCGCGAGGAATCCTAGTATGCTCCCTGCTCAAGCTCTATTGGGGAATTTCACTGGAGGGCAGGCTGAGGTGGGAGGGTGTAAATGTAAATTTACAAAGCTACCGTTGGATGGCAAATAGACGGTCGAGATTTTGAGTGTGCATATGTGCACAGATGCTACATGTGTACAGGATATGCACCCTATATTAAATATATATGCATTATACAATAAAGACAAAAATAATAGTTCCTCCGTCTAATTTTATAAGACGCGTACATATTTTGATATTTAAACCTCATGATTTTAATTATCTATTTTTCTGAAAGATAAATAAAGTTTTGCGAAAAAAATTGATACCATTTAATTCGTATTTGAATATACTTTTCGATGGCCGTAAATTTGTTATTATAAACACTATATTGTAAGAGATATTACGAGTCACCGTGTGGTATTAGAGATTGCGCCCAGTTAAATTATACCTTATAAAATTAGACGAAGCGAGTAGATCATAGAAAAATTGACATATAAATTAAATTATACAAGGCTAAATTGAACCAGGTTGGCCATCGATATACAATTTGAATTGAGCCAGCCTAATAGGCTAAGGTTTAATGAACTCTAATAGAATTTAGACTTTTGGATGAACCGAGCGGTGCATACAACTTAATATGATTTAGAGGTCTCAAGTTATCCTGTTGTATACAATTATTGTCCACTCCTATTCTAAGGCCTTGTTTGTTTGAGCTGCAGCTTCTCTAAAAGCTGATTCTGGAAAAGCAAAAAAAAAACTAGTTTCTAGGAAAAGCTCAGATAACAGTATAAATTGGGATTTTGGTGGCTTTTGGCTTATTTGAAACGGGTTCCAGAAGTTGGTTGTTTGTTTTAGCTTCTGTCTTCTAAGGCCTAAGTGTTTGAGGTCCGAGACTTCGCATGACAGAAGCATCCGAAAGCATTTAGTCACCCAGTAGCTTCAATCAATACATACAACTCAATAATTATGCTCATTGATGCATCACCCCTAATCCACATGATGCGGCCAAACCCAGCAACGCTTAAGCTCCACTACTAGGGCATCTTTTTAAAAGAGAAAAGAATAAACATGGTATAATATTTTATAATAAATAATAGAGTAATTAGAGATTAAACATTTGATTGAAGCAGCGGCGTCATACGCTCGATGACTACGATCCTGTTTGTTTGAGATGCAGCTTCTCTAAAAGCTGTTTCTGGGAAAAGCCAGAAAAAACTAGCTTCTGTGAAAAGCTCAGATTACAGTATAAATTGGGTTTTTGGTGGCTTTTGCCTTTTTAAGGGGCTTCAAAAGCTGGCTGTTTGTTTGAGTTTCTGGCTTCTAAGGCTAAAAGCTGGCTAGAAGCTGAAACAAACAGGGCCTACATGGATGCGCTTCTCGTGTTTCATTATATCCAACTTTTCTCAGCTACAACGATTGCCTCTAGTTTTTCGGTTTCACTAAAACGACCGTGTTATTTTGTATTACCGTCCTTAAAAATTCTTGATCTCGCAAAACAACCCCAGTTTCCAAAGTTCAAAGTCCCTGATTTCCGAGTTTGTGCACCACTATTTCAAAGTTGCAATATTTGACAAGAAACATGCTTATATACAGTAATATACTCGCGCACACCGCCGGATCGAGGATTGACGCACGAGATCGTTCCAAAACGATCCAACGGCCGTGCCGTTCGCGGCCGCTCAGAGGACCACCTGTCAGTGTCCCACCAAAACCCCCTAAAACCCTAATAACCCCTCCTCCCCTTCCACCATTCCACCGCCGCCTCCCGCGCCGAAACCCTCGCCCTCCTCCTCCGCACCCACCACTTCCCCCCACTGACCAGCACCATGCGGCCACCGAGAGGCGGCGGCGGGCGCGGAGGCGGCCGCTTCGGCGGCGGCGGCGGCAGGGGCGGCGGGGGCCGCTTCGGCGGAGGCGGTGGTCGCTTCGGCGGCCGGGGCGGCGGCGGCGGGTACCGCGACGAGGGCCCTCCCGCCGAGGTCGTCGGTGCGTGCCTTCCGCTCCTGAGAGCACAAGCTCCGGCGCCTCCGTTGTGAGATTTCGGTGGGTTTTTGACGCGGGGCTCTGACCTCTCTCTGTGCAGAGGTGTCGTCGTTCCTGCACGCGTGCGAGGGGGACGCGGTGACGAAGCTGACGAACGAGAAGGTGCCCTACTTCAACGCGCCCATCTTCCTACAGAACAAGACCCAGATCGGCAAGGTCGACGAGATCTTCGGCCCCATCAACGAATCCGTGAGCGCATCTTCCTCCCCGAATCCTTAGGACCTTAGCGCAGCGCGAAAATTTTAATCTTTTTTTGCACCTGGTTGGTAACTTTAAGGTTGCTGTGATGAAGCTGTGAAGTCTACATAGCTACATGGCTGTGTTCTTTTTTTTTGCCGTATGAATTTAGGTTTCTTTGTTTGTTTTGGCTTAGTTGGAGCTAGCAATTTGCACTGTTGGGTCGATTTAGTGGTGAATTGCAAACCTTACTCTTGAAATTAAGTCTTTTGAATTGCAGTAAAATCGTTTACAGTAAAAAAATGCTGTGGTGGAGCATAGTAATGTTTTTCAGGTAGCTATATTGTTTAGTAATTGGGTAATGTTTTTTAGGTAGCTATATGGTTCAGTAACTAGGACTTACAATCTATAAATGTATATCTTATATGGTTCTTGGTACTTATAGTTTGGTGGTATAAGCCCACAGTTATTTTCCATGAAGCAGAGTTCTTTTTATAAGTTAAGTTTGATTACGTGGCTTTGAATTTATAGTGCTATAAAGCTTGCTGCATATCCTAAAACATTTTGTGTTGTCTGTGTAGTATTTCTCCATCAAGATGATGGAGGGGATCATTGCAACGTCGTACAATGAGGGTGACAAGTTCTACATCGACCCTATGAAGCTGCTGCCTCTTTCACGCTTCCTGCCGCAGCCAAAGTACGATTGTGATTTATTATTCACCATGTGTTATTTGCCAGTCAATTTTGGGAATACCCGCTCAAGAATTCTTGATTAGTGAAATGATAAGGCACTAACTTTTTTCAAGCAGGTGCTGTCAAATATCCCTAATGTCCATAAATTATTTTTTAGAAAAAAACTATTATCTTTTTGAAGGTCTTCTCTTTCGTCATTAGTTCTCAAGTGGCTGTTAAGAACATCCCAATAAAGCTAAGATAGTTACTTGCAATTTTTGTATGTGATATATTTAGTAATGCATTGTAGAGTTTAATGCAGCTATGAAATAAACTAATAACCCAGATATGAACTAAACCTAATTTTCCAGCAACGGGCGTCCCTTTAGTGAATTTTATTTGTAAGAAGTGAATAGGTAACGTGGGAATGCATATTAGAAGCTAAACAGAGGCTGACCGTGGTTATGTGATCCTGTTTTGCTTTGCTTGTTCTTTGCAGGGGACAAACACAAGGAGGGCCTAGAGGTGGAGGTCGTGGTGGAAGAGGTCCGGGTCGTGGTGGGCGTGGTTCATTCCGTGGTAGAGGCGCACCAAGGGGTCGTGGACCTCCAAGGGGTGGAGGCCGTGGTTTTAGAGGGCGAGGCAGATTTTAGAATCCTGTTTAAGTTTGATGTTTGCTAAAACATCATGTCTTATTTACCTCTACTCAGTTGGCAACTTTATGCTCTTGTAGCGTGATGTTAAGTTAGCAGATCACTCAACTGTTTCTGTGTGGAAGTTGGATTCTCAATTAAACAAAATTTCCATATCTTTTATTATCAAAAGCCATTCATTTGCTGTTGATCCATTTTCAGAAGTTGTATTTAACATGGCAGATTCTTAAGGTCATTACGCAGTAAGTTCTACGTGTTGATTCTTAAGGCCATACCAGGGTATATTTTCTGGCTTGCAGTATTAGTACTCCGTAGTTGGTTGCACATTAGATGTTACTCCATGAAATATTGCCACAAATTACTGAAATGAAACTACTATGGCCCTCTTTGATAGCTTGTTTAGTTTTAGTTGGTAAAATTTGACCACCTTTGAAAGTGGTATGAAAAGGCTAAATAAATTATTTAAAAAATATTTTTGAGATCGTTGAGAAAAACCCTACAAAGTTATAAAAAAATTATTTTCAAAAAAAAAAAATGAATGGTGTATATAAAAATAACAAAAGTTGCAATCTCAACAAAAACTAAACTAGAACAAGGTATCAAAGAGGCCCTATATTGGGATGGGCTGTACAGTCTACCGAGGTAGTGTAGAGATTCGGATCCATTTTGTTTGACTTGTTTGTTAAAGTGTTAAGACCCACCTTCCAAACAGCAAAAAAACAGAATAAAAAAATCCAAAACATGTCTTTTCTTCCAAACAGCGAAAAAAAGAAAAAAAAATCCAAAATATATGTCTTTTCAAAACATAGATAAGTCGTTAAACTGTTAAGTCGATAAGCTGTTAAGCTAAAAATAACAGGACCTTAGTCAACTTCTAAGCTTATGCGTGGCGAGAAATATTAGGGGCCACGTATCTAGGGGTGTAAACAGTCTGGATCTGATCGGATAATGGCTAAATCATATCTTTAACCACATGTTTTTCTTGGAATCGGATCCGGTTACGGATATTTCAGATACGAATACGAGATCGGATATTATCGGGTACAAATACGAACAGAATACGAATCGAACCGAATACGGTTACGGATATTTTATCGAAGTATGAAACATGGCCAGAAACACAAATAATTTCAAGTCATATTAACAAGCCAACAAATAGTTTTAACTTTCAAAACATAGCGGCATGTCTATACATTCATAGATAGGAAAAACCAAGTAAATAAGACGATCTAGCATGTGTATTTAATTTTAGAAATCAATTAAAACCTACATAATTCATGCAAGCTGGGCTGTTGGGCCTTAGGTCAGTTGGGCTGTTGCTTGTAGGGTGGGTGGGTCTCAACTGAATATCCAAAATATATTCGGACCGGATATCCGAAATATTATCCGATCCGGCGGTATTGACTGTTCCGTATCCGAAACCGTATCCAAAACTAAATATCCTATACCGAAACCCGAATCCGAAAATTTATGACCCGATTCTATCCGAACCCGAACCGACAGGTCGATAAATATCCGAACCGTTTATGTATCCAGACGGGCATCTCAGTCTACCTCAGCAACATTGCGGCCTACATTCAAATGCGAAAGCCGAAGCCAACCTCCGCCCAAAACGTGCTCTCGAATATCGGACCTCCAAAGCCAGGAGTCCAGGGGCAAGACCGTAATTTCATGCCCCAAATTTCAAACCACGCGCTGCTCCCGAGCTTCGAAACGCCCGGGCGCGACGCAGGGCACGGATGCGCCGACCCACATAACCCACTGACGGGTGGGCACCCACGCTGGGTCCCTGCCAGCCTCCCACCCTGGGTGTGGCTCTGCGTGAGTGGGAAAAGTAGGGGGCGCGGTGTGAAACGCTCCGGATCTCTGATGAGTGATGAGCTGATGCGAATGCGATTGCCTCCTTCTTCTTCCAAGCGACGCGCTCCGAGTTCAAAAATCTTTAAGAAGCAGAGAGAGAGAGAGAGAGAGAGAGAGAGAGAGAGAGTGATTCGGTCGAGTTCATGAGCAGAGCGCTTCCATTCTATCTGAGTTCTTGATTTCACAGGTATAGTGTTACGCAGGAGCGTCCTGTTCGTCTTGCTTGGCGGTCGATTTCTTTCTCCCATTTCTTTCTTCCTCTTGCTCCTGTTTTCTTGGATCTTGCATCTCGCAGACGAAAGGAGGAGCGAGCCTGAGGTTTGGTGGTGTTGTGATTTTGTGATTCATGTGCAGCCATGGAAGAGTCGGTAAAATCTGGGGCGATTTATCCTTCATTTCGCGAATGCTGCGATTGATTTAGTCCTTCATTTAAGTCGGGTAGTCCCATTCATTTTCTTTTAGTAACGACGCCTTTCTGACGCATTGATGCGTTTCTGAATTCAAGTTTTACCACCCGAATTTGATGCCGCATGCTAGATACTTATGTACTAGGACTAGTTAGCCATTACTGTTTTTTTCTTGAAAAATTTGCCATTACTGTCTTGAGCTTATTTGAGATGCAAGATGTTGAAAGATGCGATCTTTTCTTGCTCCAGGAAGGGCGCGTTTGATCTGCAGGTGACAAAGAAGCCGCCTTTTTCTTGCTTCAAGGTCGCCGATGGTGCGAAGCATGAGCCCGCTGCTCCGGCAGGAGCTGGAGAACCTGGACAAGGACGCCGACAGCCGGCGCTCCGCCATGAAGGTGCTCAAGTCGTACGCCAAGCACCTGGACTCCAAGTCCATCCCGCACTTCCTCGCCGAGGTCTCCGACAACAAGGCCCCCGGGCTGCCCTCCGGCGAGTTCACCATCTCGCTCTACGAGGTGCTCGCCAGGGTGCACGGCCGGAACATCGTGCCGCAGATCGGCAACATCATGGCCACCATCATGCGCACGCTGTCCTCCAGCGGCGGCTCCTTCCCCCTGCACCAGGCGTGCTCCAAGGTGGTGCCGGCCATCGCCCGGTACGGCATTGATCCCTCGACGCCCGACGAGGAGAAGGCCGACATCATTGCCTCCCTCTGCAAGCCCCTGTGTGGTGCTCTGATGGGCAATCAGGATGGCGCTGCCTCTGGCGCCGCGCTCTGCCTGAAGGCTCTTGTCGATTCCAACAACTGGAGGTTCGCGTCGAACGAGATGGTGAATGAGGTGTGTCTGAAGGTTGCCGGGGCGATGCACGACAAGGCGACACGGTCTAATGCTCACATGGGGCTGGCAATGGCTCTAGTGAAGCACAATGGCTTGATTGCTGAGGCTTACGCGAGGTCTATTGTGCGGTCTGGCCTGCAGATTCTGGATGGTGACACCGCGGAGAGCAGCTCCCAGAAACGCCTCTCGGCGATCCAGATGATCAATTTCTTCATGAAGTTTGTTGATCCTAGGAGCATATCCTCAGAGCTTACCAGGGTGGTCGATGCCATGGAGCAATGCCAGAATGACCGCATGCCATTTGTCCGAGGCGCGGCGTTTGAGGCCTCGCAGACTGCAAAGAGCATTGCTGCCCAGAAAGGATCAAGGCATGAGGTCAGCACAAGCCCGATGATCGGCTCCAACTTCCAGAGGAGAAGGGAGAAGAGCCCATGCAGGAGCCTCTGGAGTGCTAAGGATAGCCCTTCAGCCTCCAGCTTTACTGCTTCTCCAGTTCAGTACCAATCCCCTGAATCACATGTTGTGGATTCATCCATCATGTGTGGCAGCGCAATCACCGAATCGCCGGTTTCAATTGGGCAGTCCTCTTGCAACTTTGACCAGAATCGGCGCACAAGCAGGAGATTGTGGAGCAATGATGGGGTGGATGTCTCTCTGAAGGATGGATTGTTCATCAGATTTTGCTCAAATGGCAAGTACCTTGAAGATGATTTGGGTGAGGTTTGTGATAGCGAAGTATCTGAGAGCAACTTTGAGTACTCCAACTCGTTTGCAGGATTTGCGTCAGCTAGTCCCAATGGTACCATATCAAGAGATAAAACCCCCACTCCCCAGGTATAAAAGCACATCTTTTTACCGTTTTTTCGTTCTCAAAGATTGGTAAATTATGTACTTCAGTTTGCCTGGACACTGACTTTTCCAATTCATCAACTAACTATGATGTTCCACTATTGTTTTAGGCTTCTGAAAGGCCAATAAGCATTGATGATGTTAAGGTATACATGACACCGAGGAAGCTTCTCCGATCACTTCAGAGCTCGTATGATTTCGACTCTGCTCGCCATGAGGAACAGTCCATTGCCAGGCAGCAATGTTCATCATCACCAAATGTGGAACATGAGGAACCAGCAGAATCATCTGAAGAGATGCAATCTCCACATTCTGAGAGCAAGGCTGAAGTGGTGAAGGATGAGAATGAAACTGCTGAGACGCAGAGTGGCAACGATATGACTGAAATGTCCTCTTATGAAGTTAAGTCAGGATTGTCCACTACTGAGGTTGACAATACGTCCTGCAAAGCGTCCTCCGAAGTTAAATGCCAGGAGCAAGATTTTTGTGTGACATGGAACAGAGGGAAGACCAGGAAATATAAGACAATATTCAGTTTTCTTTTGAGCATGATCATGATTTTTCTAGCGACAATCCTTGTGCTAATTAGGATAGACAGTTACGACGATTCTATTGGCCTTGTGCCAACTTGATTTCTGTAGGCTCAAGTCTTTTATACTACTGTTATGGTGTTGTATGATTCTATTTCTACCACAGTAGAGTGGTTACTGTGCTTAAAACTACTTTGCAGTCATTGATCTTCATGACAGCAAAAAACCTTGATTATGCATTTGAATTTAATGATTTCTCGGTTCAAAAATAATGATTTCAATGTGTTTATATAGTTCTCTGTTTTATTGCTGTGTGGAAGTCCCACTGGACAAAGGATTACTGTCATTTTGTTCGACTGCTGCATTGATGTAATTCAGAAAATTGTTTTTTTGTCACTATTGAATGACCTCTTACCATTTTGCCTCTCTTTATTTATGACATATGGTCTATCTATATCTATAACAATGGGTCGTGGCAAAATGGTAAAGGCCAATGTTGAAAGTGGCAAAATTGTCACATCTATGATCGTATTTATATGACTTGACATATTTAGAAACAATGAAACTATATATTGGGAGTGGCCAATGTAGAAATGAAAGACAACATTCCATTGAAAACTTTATAAGGAAAAAAATAGCCTACCTTTGTCCAAATGAGACAATTCAATTACAAAATGGATTTATCACAAAAACCTACAATAAAATAAGGAAAATCTAATAAAAAATTTCTACGTCCCTAAAAATTCTCTAGCAATGAAACATTGTGCGATACTCTTTTCTTTCTCCTCTTCGATCGTCGTCACCGTCGTTGTCTTCTGGCATCACCGTGCCATGGAGCTTGGGTTAGGATTAGGGTTTGAGTTGGGGTAGGCTTCCCGATGCCTATGGCTTAGATGGATGTCGGGTGAGGCGATGACATGGCGGTGGGGCTGAGGAGGGGGTGAAGGCAGTTGGGCTGGCGGACAATTGTGGATCGGCGTTGGAGAGGAGAGGTTAGGGTGGGCGGGGGAGCTGCATCGCTGGTCGCGGGCAGGAGGAGGAGGCGAAGCAAAGAAGTTGGGTCGGGGAGAGATAAAGGGAGGGGAAGTGAAGGGGGAGGTGCATCATCAAATCCGCTGTGTCTCAATCCAACGATTAAAAAACTAACTGAGTTAAATTACTCTTATTCGTTTAATGTTAAACCGGTCGGAATCTATAATGTTAGTGAAATACTTTTCAAAACAAATCTAGTTATGCTATTTGTATGTCTCCGATCTAAATATTTTAAAAGACATTTATAGTTCAAATTTGAAAACTTTGGCACATATCTCAAATGTCATGTATTTACGACCGAAGGAAGTCTAAAGAAAGAGTGATATTTTAGGGAAATATATCTAAAAATTTCACAAATCCAGTTGATTATTTAGCACAATTCAACTCCCATTTAGAAGGTGCTCGAAACAGCTTTGCTCGGGCAAAAAGCGCTAGAATTTTATTGTCGAAGATGGCGGACACATGGGCGCGACGGCGACGGACACCACCACGAAGCACTCAGGGCGCCCCGTCCCCGTCGCGCTCCACGAAGCGCCTGACGACGCGGACCACCTCGCCGGCGGCCTCCGACGCCGGCCTCAGCGCGAAGAAGGCGTGCTCCTCGCCGGCGATCTCCGCCAGCTCCACGTCCTTCCCCGCCGCCCTCATCCGCTCCGCGTACTCCACGTCCTTGTCCCGCAGCAGGTCGCGCCCCGCCGCCACCACCAGCACGCGGCCGACGTCCGCCGCCGCAGCGGCCGAGCTCCGGCCTGCGGCCGGGCCGAACGGGTTGATGAGGAAGTGGTCCTTGTCCGCTCCGGCCGGCAGCGCGAGGCGGAGGTAGCGGTCGCAGAGCTCCCGGGTCAGGAAGGCCGTGTCCGGCGTGCTCAGCTCCGACGAGGTCGGCTCCACGGAGCAGAACGCCGGCGTGAGCAGGATGTAGCCGGCGATCCTCGCCGGGAGGAGGCCCTCCGTGCCGAACCGGACGGCGAGGTGGTGCGAGATGTTGCCACCGGCCGACTCGCCGGCGACGAACACCCGGCTAGGGTCGGCCGCGCCGGCGAGCCACGGGTCGCCGGGCGCGGAGGCGAGGCGGTCGCGGAGCCAGAGCAGCGCGGCGGCCGCGTCCTCGTGCGCCGCGGGGAGGCGGTGCTCCGGCGCGAGGCGGTAGTCGAAGGAGGCGACGACGGCCGGGAGCTCGGCGGCGAGGCGGAGGCAGCCGGCGTGGAAGTTGGGCCAGGTGCAGGAGCCGACGCAGAAGCCGCCGGCGTGGAAGAAGGCGAGCACGGGCAGCTTGTGCTTCTCGCCGGCGTGGAAGAAGTCCTCGTGCGCGCGCGGCTTGTACATGCGGACGGCGAGGGCGCGGCCGGCGTCGTACACGGCGTCCTTCCACTCTACGCGGCCGTCGTCGAGGACGTCCAAGCCCGGGATGACCGGCGGCGGGGCGCGGACGACCGTGCCGTCGCTGAGCACCTGCAGGTCGCCGTTGCAGTCCTCGACGACGTACGGCGGCGGCGGCGGCGAGGCCATGACCCCGTTGTGGAGCATGTTGGAAGGCAAGCCGTATTTGCGTGCAGTGTGTGTCTGGACTCTGGTGTGCGCGTCATTTCCCATGTGCACTGCTCGTATATATCGTGCAATCGGACGGCGCAGATTAGTGGAGACTGGAGAAGGATCGTGCATACAGAGGCCAAAAACATGCGTACCATGTGTGGATATATTTTTAGAAAAATTGCTACGTAGCACTCCAGCAAAAGCCTTTTGAAATGATACCCCGTCAGTGGCCAATCTAATGGTACAACGTTCCGACAAAACACACCTTCTCGATCCCCCCCTTCATTTCTCCCGTCACGTTCAATCCACCTCTCCTCCTCAGCCTTCTTTGCTCCGCCCTTGCGCTTCTAGCCCCATCCCCATCTCCGGTAGCTCTCTCCCCGCCAGATCTATTGTCCGCCACCTATTGCTCCTCCTTCTCATCCTCCCTCATTGTTGGATCTACTCTGTGTTTGTTCCCACCACTGTTGTCACCTCCACCACCACCTACGGCCGACAACGTTATCATCGCCCAACCTCCCACCACCCCGGCTACCTCGTCCACCCTCACATGTGGCTAGGTGTGTTGATCCGTCCGCCGCCGGCGGCTCTACTGCCTTCAATCGATCCCACGACCGTCGTTTCACCGACCAACCCTCCCCCATCCCCACCCACATTGCCTGACCACCGTTGCCCCAGCCTCTCTTCAAGCGTGGGCGCAGCGAACCCACCCTGAACCCAAATTATGTGTCAGGTGCCGGACAACATGGCAGGGCAACAATCTGGGGCCAGGTCATGCTCAACGTAAACTCGATCTCTTTATATGCCAATACGATACTTTAGCGCACAGCTAATTGACAATCCAGAATAATCTAAGTGAAATAATTTACAAGACGTATGCGATTTGGAAATAATTTAGAACACTTGAGGCTTGCTAGCTAACCAACAAGTTTGTAGACCAAAATTATATACTACGGCTTCAATGCATCGCAGGGCAGAACAGGAAACGAAAAAAGTGCATGAAGAAATGAAAGCGAACTTGGCCAGAAAATTGGCAGGTACTCTTATCAGGATTGCGATGATACTTTGGAAACATCATGTATCATATCTTGCACTGTTACATGCTAAAAAATTCTGGGCATTTTCTACCACTACTTCATCAGGACATATCTGTATCTTCGAATTTCTTCTCCCAAAATGCCAAGAATAACACCGAACCAATTCTAGGCACAAATTGTCAAAATGTCCACAAACACCATGAATGGCAGAATTGAGCATCCAGGACATCTCGTCTTCTCTCAGTATGATGAATTTGACAACTTTGCGTCTATAGCACACACGATATGATCTTGCTTCATGTCCCCAAGATCAGATTATTCTCCGGATTATATGCAACCAGAGATGATCCCAGTGTTGGACTTAGTGATCGTGGCTGTTGCGATCCTATTCTAAAGGGAGCAACGGCTCCACCTCCTCAGCCGTGCCTTGATCAGGGGCGCTCAACCAACTAATGGTTGCGGCCCCCTACCCAGCGCTATATTAAAGAAGAGGTGCCGGCTCCCACTGTAGCTAACGCTACGTGAGTCTCGCCCCTCCCGATATCCCCCTCTCCGATCCGAGTTTAGCGCTAGGGTTTGGGAAGGCCGTCACCCACTGGAGCTCGACGCCGGCAACTGCACGGCATCGATCTTCTCTCTGCACCGACTCGTCGTCAAACAGGCCCCTACGGCCTAATCTGCTATTCATTCACTAATGGCGTCATCAAGCACTTGTGAGTACCTCCTAATGCTTAGTTTAAGTGGTTCGGTTATAGGCAAAGATTCGTTTCTCACGCTTCCGCATCACGGTTTAGTTCTAACATTTGGTATCAGAGCGTCTTAGTCCTAATCCGAACCCTAATCATGTTGTTTAATACCAAATTTGCTTGTTGATGCCACGACTAATTGTAATTAGAACATAATTAGTCATCAATTAGCCCGAATTCTGTTGATTAGTTCTTGATTAGCTTTTCGGTTAGTATATAATTCTCGATCTGAGGCCTTGAGCAGCAATTAGAAGGAGGTGATTTCGGATTGGGTAAATCCTAATGCCAAAACCCCTAAGAAATCCTCAACCCGAGATCATTTTTCCACTTTTTCCCCTGCAGCCGAAACCCTAAAAGCTTATTATCGGCCATGCCGAACGAATTTTGCAAACAATTTCGGATGAAAGAGGATTAGAAAAGGCCCAATTACACGGAAAAAATACCAGATTGGAAAACCCTCAAATTTTGATGAACCCTAAATTTGATTTGGGCAAAATTTCAAGCAAGAACTCACGGATTTTGGGCGTATCTGAGAAATTAGTCCTCGCCGGCGTGCCTCCGGTCGCTGCCGTCACTGGCCCTCCCACCGCGTCTCCTCCGCACGCTGTCCGCCTCGCGCGCGACGCCGCGGAGCCTCTCGGCTGAGGTGCACGCGGCGGCAGTGCACCGTCACCGCCGGCGAGAGGCCCTTCCGCGCCACCATTGCTTCTGGTCGGCGCCGCCGTTGTTGCCGACCGCCACAGCCGCCGCGCCGCTTTAGCCGTCGTGGTCTGCGGGTTTTTCGGGTGGGAGTCGAGGAAATGAGCTAGGGTTTTGGGCTCCCCCTTTTGCATCTCGTGCGCGCGCTGTCAGCCGTTGGATGGGATCTGACGGCTCCTTTTGCCCCTCGCCGTGTGCCTCAGCCGAGCTGGGCCGTGGGCTTAATGCCGTGCGCACTGTAATGGGCCCTTTTTGGGCAGGGCCGAAATGCACAGTGCCTTTTAACTGTTATTTCAATGCTTTTTAAAATATTTTGACACTTAATGAATCTGTTAGCACTGTTTAATTGCTGTTTTAGAGAAATAATTGTGTTATTAAGTTGTTAAAATTAGTTTTATATTTGGCACAATTATTCTGTATTGTAAATTTTCATTTAATTTGTTGTGTATGGTTCTAATTAAAATTGGCACCAACGTGAAATTTTGATTAGAATTTAAGTTAAAATTCTAGAAATATTAAGTCTGATATATAATTGTAATTTGTGACCAACGTTGATTTACAATTATATTATTATTTTGTCCTATCTCGTTTTCTGCCCAACGGTGATACGAGATAGTGCAATTGTTTTAATATGTATTCTTTAATGTTTTTGCATGGATTTAATCGTACCAACGTATGTTGAATTCATGTCTAATGATGTCATTCATTTCAGCTCTTGATCCCTCCAAGGTCGCCTCTGTCGTTAGCGGCATTAAGAAGCTGACTGGGAGTAACTTCCATGAATGGAAGGAGAACATTGATGTTATCCTCACCATAATGCATTTAGACTATGCACTGCTTAATGATGCCCCTACTTCTCTTGCGAAAAATGCCACAGAGGAGGCTAAGAAAACTTATGATGAGACTCATGCACAGTGGGAACGGTCTAACCGCGTGTGCCTTAAGATAAACAAGAATTCCATTACCCGTGATATCAGGGGAGCAATCCTAACTAAGGAAAATGATGTGAAATTAACAGCTAAGCAATACTTAGAGAGCGTTTATAGCCACTTCAAGGCCTCTTCTAATACTTATACCAGCACTTTGATAGCCACTTCAAGGCCTTCTCTAAGATTTATACCAGCACTTTGATGAACAAACTGCTGAATAAAAAGTATGACGGCCAAGGGGGCATTAGAAAGCATCTTATGACCATGATGGAGATGACGGCCACACTAAATGAGATGGATATACAAATATCTTTTTTGTCAATCTCTCACTTAGCTCTTTGGGCACATGATATACTAATTTTAAGATAAGTTACAACATCAGTGAAAAGAAATGGAGTATGAGTGATCTCCTTGCCCACTGTGTGGAAGAGGAGGAGAGAGTTAAGACTGAGAAGGACACCGTCAACTTAGTTAGGTCTCCCAACAAGAGAAAGTGCGGCCAGGGTGATAACAAGCCTGATAAGAAGCCCAACTTCAACAATTCCAACAAGCCCAACTCCAATAATAAGGAGAAAACTGTGGCTAACCCCACTAATGTTCCTGATGATGTTTGCCGCTATTTCAAGAAGACGGGGCATTACCAAAGAGACTGTGTGGGCTTTTTGAAGTGGCTCGCTAGGAAGGGTAATAACTCCATTACTTTAGTTAATGAAGCACTTTATGTTGATTTTCCCTATAATGTGTGGTGGATTGACTCTGGTGCAACTGTGCACGTTTGCAATTCGTTGTAGGGATTCAGTACCGTGAGCCCCTCGCCGCGGGTGAACGAAGAATTAGCGTTGCGGATGGCAAGCAAGCTGAGGTCAAAGCCATTAGATCATTGAAACTTACATCAGCAAGTAGTTTTGTTCTTCACTTAGATGATGTCATTTATGTACCCTTTCCTAAGAGGAACTTAATTTCTATTTCCTTTTTGGATGATTGTGGTTTTAGCTTTACATTCGGGAACAATAAGTGCACTCTTTCGTTTAATTCAAATAATGTAGATCTTGCCATTCGACAAGACAAATTATATTTACTTTCATTATCTGAATCTTCTGTGAATGTATGTTATGGAAATGTTGGGAAAAAGAATGTGACCTCATCGAAATTGTGGCAATATCGTTTGAGCCACATTTCGAAAGGGAGAATGGAGCGTCTCATTAAGGACGAGATTCTCCAACCTTTAGATCTTAATGACTTAGAAAATTGAATTGATTTCCTTAAAGGCAAATATGTAAAGAATATTAAGAAAGGTGCTACACGAAGTACGGGACTTTTATAATTAGTTCACACCGACATTTGTGATCCTTTTCCTGTGGTGTCTATAGATGGGTATGATTCTTTCGTTACATTTACTGATGATTTCTACCGCTCACACCACAGGAAAAGGACCACAAACAGTGTGAACTAATTCTAAAAGTCCCGTACTTCGTGTGACACCTTTCTTAATATTCTTTATATATTTGCCTTTAAGGCAATCAATACAATTTTCTAAGTCATTAAGATCTAAAGGTTGGAGAATCTCGTCCTTAATGAGACGCTCCATTCTCCCCTTCGAAATGCGGCCCAAACGACATTGCCACAATTTCGATGAGGTCACATTCTTTTTTTCAACATTTTCATAACATACATTCACAGAGGATTCAGATAATGAAAGCAAATATAATTTGTCTTGTCGGATGGCAAGACCTACATTATTTGAATTAAACGAAAGAGTGCACTTATTGTTCCCGAATGTAAAGCTAAAACCACAATCATCCAAACAGAAAACAGAAATTAAGTTCGTCTTAAGAGAGGGTACATAAATGACATCATCTAAGTGGAGAACAAAGCCACTTGCTAATGTAAGTTTCAATGATCCAATGGCTTTGGTCTCAGCTTGCTTGCCATCCGCAACGCTAATTCTTTGTTCACCAGCGATGAAGGGGCTCACGGTACTGAATCCTTACAACGAATTGCAAACGTGCACAATTGCACCAGAGTCAATCCACCAGACATTATAGGAGAAATCAACATAAAGTGCTTCATTAACTAAAATAATGGAGTCATTATCCTTCCTGACGAGCCACTTCAAGAAGTCCACACAGTCCCTTTGGTAATGCCCCGTCTTCTTGCAATAGCGGCAAACATCATCAGGAACATTAGCGGGATTAGTGGGGTTAGCCACAGTTTTTCCTTCTCATTATTGGAGTTAGGCTTGTTGGAATTGTTAAAGTTGGGCTTCTTATTAGGCTTGTTATCGCTCTGGCCACCCTGGCCGCCCTTTCTCTTGTTGGGAGACCTAACTAAGTTGACGGTGTCCTTCTCAGTCTTAACTCTCTCCTCTTCCACACAGTGGGCAAGGAGATCACTCATACTCCATTTCTTTTCACTGGTGTTGTAACTTATCTTAAAAGGAGTATATTCTGTGCCCAAAGAGCTAAGTGAGAGATTGACCAAAAAATTGTTGGATATTTGTATATCCGTCTCATTTAGTGTGGCCGCCATCTCCATCATGGTCATAAGATGCTTTCTAATACCCCCTTGGCCGTCATACTTCTTATTCAGCAGTTTGTTCATCAAAGTGCTGGTATAAGTCTTAGAGGAAGCCTTGAAGTGGCTTTCAACCCCCTCTAAGTATTGCTTAACTGTTAATTCCACATCCTTATCCTTAGTTGCATCACTTTCCTTAGTTGGGATTGCTCCCCTGATATCACGGGTGATGGAATTCTTCATTATCTTAAGACACACGTGGTTAGACCGCTCCCACTGTGCATGAGTCTCATCATAAGTTTTCTTAGCCTCCTCTGTGGCATTTTCCGCAAGAGGAGTAGGGGCATCATTAAGTAGTGTATAGTCTAAGTCCATTATGGTGAGGATAACATCAATGTTCTCCTTCCATTCATGGAAGTTACTCCCAGTCAGCTTCTCAATGCCGCTAACGACAGAGGCGACCGTGGAGGGATCAAGAGCTAAAATGAATGATATCATTAGACATGAATTCAACATACGTTGGTACGATTAAATCCATGCAAAAACATTAAAGAATACATATTAAAACAATTGCACTATCTCGTATCACTGTTGGGCAGAAAACGAGATAGGACAAAATAATAATACAATTGTAAATCAACGTTGGTCACAAATTACAATTATATATCAGACTTAATATTTCCAGAATTTTAACTTAAATTCTAATCAAAATTTCACGTTGGTGCCAATTTTAATTAGAACCACACACAACAAATTACATGAAAATTCCAGAAACAATACAGAATAATTGTGCCAAATATAAAACTAATTTTAACAACTTAATAACACAATTATTTCTTTAAATTAAAACAACAATTAAACAGTGCTAACAGATTCATTAAGTGTCAAAATATTTTTAAAAGCACTGAAATAACAGTTAAAAGGCATTGTGCATTTCGGCCCTGCCCAAAAACGGCCCATTACAGTGCGCACGGCATTAAGCCCACGGCCCAACTCGGCTGAGGCACACGACGAGGGGCAAAAGGAGCCGTCAGATCCCATCCAACGGCTGACAGCGCGCGCACGAGATGCAAAAGGGGGGAGCCCAAAACCCAAGCTCATTTCCTCGTCTCCCACCCGAAAAACCCGCAGACCACGACGGCTAAAGCGGCGCGGCGACTAAGGCGGCGGCTTAGGCGGCGCAGCGGCTGAGGCGGCGGCGGCGCGGCAACAACGGCGGCGCCGACCCGAAGCAGCGGTGGCGCGGCAGGGCCCCTCGCCGGCGGTGACGCGCGGTGCACTGCCGCCGCGTGCACCTCCGCCGAGCGGCTCCGCGGCGTCGCGCGCGAGGCGGACAGCGTGCGGAGGAGACGCGGTGGGAGGGCCAGTGACGGCAGCGACCGGAGGCACGCCGGCGAGGACTAATTTCTCAGATACGCCCAAAATCCGTGAGTTCTTGCTTGAAATTTTGCCCAAATCAAAATTAGGGTTCATCAAAATTTGAGGGTTTTCCAATCTGGTATTTTTCCCGTGTTATTGGGCCTTTCTAATCCTCTTCCATCTGAAATTGTTTGCAAAATTCGTTCGGCATGGCCGATAATAAGCTTTTAGGGTTTCGGCTGCAGGGAAAAAGAGGAAAAATGATCTCGGGTTGGGGATTTCTTAGGGGTTTTGGCATTAGGATTTACCCAATCCGAAATCACCTCCTTCTAATTGCTGCTCAAGGCCCCAGATCGAGAATTATGTATTAACCGAAAAGCTAATCAAGAACTAATCAACAGAATTAGGGCTAATTGATGACTAAGTAGGTTCTAATTACAATTAGCCGTGGCATCAACAAGCAAATTAGGTATTAAACAACATGATTAGGGTTTGGATTAGGACTAAGACGCTCTGATACCAAATGTTAGAACTAAACCGTGATGCGGAAGCGTGAGAAACGAATCTTAGCCTATAACCGAACCACTTACACTATGCACTAGAAGGTACTCACAAGTGCTTGATGACGCCATTAGTGAATGAATAGCAGATTAGGCCGTAGGGGCTTGCTTGACGGCGAGTCGGTGCAGAGAGAAGATCGTCGCAGTGACGAGGCGATGCAGGGAGAGAGATCGATGCCGTGCAGTTGCCGGCGTCGAGCTCCAGTGGGTGACGGCCTTCCCAAACCCTAGCGCTAAACTCGGATCGGAGAGGGGGATATCGGGAGGGGCGAGACTCACGTAGCGTTAGCTACAGTGGGCGCCGGCACCTCTTCTTTAATATAGCGCTGGGTAGGAGGCCGCAACCATTAGTTGGTTGAGCGCACCCGATTAGGGCACGGCTGAGGAGGTGGAGCCGTCGCTCCCTTTAGAATAGGATCGCAACAGCCACGATCACTAAGTCCAACACCCAGGAGGCTGCATCAAGCATGCCAAGTTGCGACTTGTTGACGGCACCACCCCGATGTAATGCCAAATGGTCAGTCTGCTTTGTGTGGGTCGGGTCCTACTTACTCTTGATTGAGTAGGGTAAACTTTGATTTTCGCTAAGGCTCCGAGCACAGTGTGATTGACGGGGCACAATAGTGGTATTTGGCCAACCTGACTATTTTCCGTCGATTCTGTATTTTCCATGTTTAATTCCGCCGCATGCACACTGAAACAAAATGATAAGACAGAGATTAATTTTTGAGAAATACTTTTTTCCTAAACAACTATGATAAAAACATCTCACGAGTCTAAACAGAACTTGCAGCAACCTTATGTCCAACTAAACAATTTCATGTAGAAAGTTACTGTTGTTAAAATACTGCCGTGACAAGTTCATTTCTGTGACAAATTTCTTAGCAAAGTACTTTATGAAGATATAACGAAAGCAGTGCTGCTAGAGAGAGAGAGAGTTCTCCCATTAAATAAACCCCTAATACAGGTACCAATACCTTATGGCCATTTTTAGTACGCACTGAAACTATTCTGAGCCATTCATTTTGCTTGATCCAACGGTGTTAGGTGTATAGAACTCTTACCCTCTAAGAGGTAAGACAATGAGTAAATGATGAGTACATCTAAACCATGCGTGCTTAATTCAGCGGTATAAAATACTCTTTACCCTTAGTGTACCCAAAAAGTGTTCCTAATTTTATATCTTCAACAGACACTCATGACCTTTTTCCAATTCAAATAACCTGCAATCAAAAAGAGCCCTGCTAGTCTAGTAGTATCACTTTATTAAACAGGCAGTGCTGTTTGGAGAATTTGTCAAAGTAGCACTCATAGTGCTGCAATTAATCAATTGTATAATAGTACACATGTGCTTTGGCAGCTTTATGTGGCAGTAATCTCTCTGACACTATAAAAAGAGTTATTGTATTCATAAAACTACTTTTCTTATTTGATAGTTAAAACTGAGGTTTTTCATATCATACAAGCAAGCAGCAGGAAAAAGTTAACTATGATGTAACTTGTAAGTACTGTGCAGGAACTAAAGTTGTATACCTTGTCCTTCTATCTTTACAGAAGTGGACCAAGTGGTTCAAGGCATACCAATTGCCAAAAGAATATGCATCAACAGATCCCATGTGTAGAATGTTCACCAATAATCGCCACATGAGCACTCATATTGTTTGAAGTGATGAAACCTATTGTTGTCCCTCACAATAATCTCCCTACTAACAATACCAGATATGAACTTGAAAGCTCGGTGGCAATCCACACATATTCTCAAGTTCTTCATGATCCTTATAGGTACACCAGGTGGTATACAAATCAATCCAAAGGCCAGAGCAAGCTTCTCACTGTGCTGAAACACCTCTGATTCTTTCTCTTCTTCCTCAAGATCATACAAGGAATACTGTGTGTCTGGCATGTACCCAGCAGCTTGCATTTGCCTTTTGAGCTTGGCAAGTAATGCCTGGATCTCATTACTCATCTCATGTTTGGTGTCCTTGGCCTGGAAAACATGTACAACATTTTTCCAGGTGATCCAGCTGCAACCTGGGTTTTTCTTAATCCCAACATTCTTCATCTCCTTCCTTACATCTATTGCTTCTGACCACCTGGGCGAATTCAAAGATACATTAAGTCTACGGCACAAATTGTGAATTTGAATCATAAAGTTAAGATGACCTAAATTCTTTATATATTCATACAAACGAAAATTTCTAGAAACACATGTATCTGCAGAAACACCTAAAAGAAACTTCTGCAAGAACAAGATTGTTATTTTTACCTGCCAGTGGATGCAAGCATGTTTGACAGCAGCACATGGTTGCCAGAGTCCTGAGGGTCAAGTTCAAACAACTTCTCAGCTGCAATCCTTCCCAACTCTGTCTTCCGATGCACCTTGCATGCTCCAAGTAGTGCTCCCCAGACAGAAATGGAAGGCCTCATTGGCATCCCCTGTATAATCTCATAAGCTCGCTCTTCCATTCCTGCGCGCCCAAGCAAGTCCACCACACAAGCATAGTGCTCTGTCCGTGCCTCTATCCCAAAACGCTCCCTCATTGAGTCAAACAACTCATACCCTTCCTCTGTCAAACCTCCTCGGCTGCATGCGGTCATCACATTGACAAGTGTGATGTAGTTAGGTGCAGTCTCTCCACTCTTTGTCATATCATCGAATATCATAAGGGCATTGCGAGCATCACCAATGTGAGCATACCCTCCAATCATCGCGTTCCATGTGACAAGATTCCTTCGTGGCATTTCCAGAAAGAGTTGTTCAGCATCTTCAACACCCCCACACTTCCCATACATGTCAACCATTGCACTTGCAACAAATATGTTTGCGTCTATGCAAGAGCGCACAGCAACTGCATGCAGAGATCGCCCAAGCTCAAGGCCTAGCAGGCCAGCACACGTGGTGAGCACACTGGAGACCATGAAATCAGTAGGCTGCTCCCCAGCACTCCTTGCACCCAGGTACACCGCGAAAGCATCCTCCTCTGCCCCATTCTGTGCATATGCAACGATCATAGAACACCAGGACACATTGTTCTTAACTCCCATCTCATCAAACACCGCCCTTGCCATCCCAGTGCATCGGCACTTCCCATAGAAATCGACCATTGCATTGGACACCGAGACATCCCTCTCAAACCCACACTTCACCATGAACCCATGGAACTGCTCCCCAAGTGACAGGTATGTCGCCCCAGCACACGCGTTGAAGAACGCGCAGACTGAGATCACGTTTGGGATCCCACCAACCTCGCGGAGCCCAAAGTACGCCTGGATCGTCTCGAGGGGCCGCCCGTCGAGCACAGCGTTCGTCATGACCGCGTTCCACGCGACCACGTTCCGGTTCGGCATTTCACCGAACAGGCGGCGTGCCAGCGCGAGGCGGCCGGTCTTGAAGTACATGTCCAGCGCCGCGCACGACACGAAAGCGTCATCGGGGAGGTAGCCGAACCTGAGGGCGAGCGCGTGGAGCTGAGGGCCGATGGAGGAGCTTCCCGGCGGCGCGGAGGCGGCGGCCTTGAAGGCGGAGGGGAAGGTGAAGTCGTTGGGGCGGAGGCCGACGCGGAGCATGGCGGCGAAGGCGGAGAGCGCGGGGGCGGCGCGCGCGTGCTGCGCGGCGCCGGAGATGAAGGCGGTGAAGGACACCACGGTGGGGCTCGGGTCGGAGGCCAGCGCGGCGGCCGCGGCCGCGGGGAGGTCGAGCTTGGAGTAGAGGTTGACGAGGTGCGCGCAGAGGAAGGGTGGGAGGGTCGGGGCGGAGAGCAGCCGGAGCGCCCGCGCGTGCGCGGCGCGGCCGAGGCGCGGCGAGCGCGACGCGATCGCCGCCTCGACCGCCGCCGCCACGAGCTGCGAGTCGGCGGCGGCGGCGGGGCGCATCCTGGACCTGGACACGGGTTGTTTTGGCGCGTGCGGCCGCACAGACAAAATACGTTTGTTTGTTCCCAGAACTGACTGAAAATGTGGCCCTGGCCCGTTAAGGCCCTGGGCCGGGCCACTTGCGCAGGTGCTCGGCTGTATAAATAAGAGAGATTAAGAGAGACCGTATCAAGTTAAACTAAACCTTATAAAATTTGATAGAGAGAGTGACATGTTTAAACTCGGGATTGAGAAGTGCTCGTATTCGGTTGGGCTCGCAAAAGAGGTGTTAGGATATGCGCCGATGCGAAGACACCGGGAGACACGATGTTTGGTAACGCAGTTCGGCTTTCGCCTACATCTGCGGGGCTCTGATTATGGGCGCTCTTCTCCAAACCATAATACCGCAGCACACCGGCTAACCAGATCACAACTGCATGCTGACCGCTGAACTCCTCTTGCCTATGCTACTATTATGAAGTCGTTGTCTTGATTACAACCCTTTATATAGTGGAGGCCTGGATAGAGTCTGACTCTAACACTAAACCAACTCTGCCTATTACAATACAGAGTCTATGTAACCAACTCGTACATATATTCGACACAAAACCTAACAAGAGGCATGCCTTTCAACCTGGCACAAGGTGGCGGTTTTGAACGATGTGAGCTCGGTTGTGGTAGGATCGGTGCACCTCCATCATGGCCTCGCCTTCTCCTACTACATGTGTAGAATCATGTCATAGCCTCATTGGAGGCACCCATGATTGCAATGTGCTCATCGTACAGTTCCGCCCCTTTCTCCCCCCTTGGGTCTGTTAATCTACTACATGTACACCACCATCTCATGCAACACCATCACTTTTGTCTCTGATTCTTACCCACATGACTACAAACAACGACTTCCTCTTCAGCGTTGATCTCATGGGAAACTCCAATGGTGTCAGGATAGAGGTGGGGTGGCCAAGCGAGTAGTCTTTAGTAGAGAGAGGGATGAAAAGCATGATAACTACTTAGTACGGGGGGTGACGACCAGTCAACCATCTATCTAACGTCTCCTCCATTCTACCTTCATGTGTTGTCGTCACCCCCTGTACTAAGTAGTTATCATGCTTTTCATCCCTCTCTCTACTAAAGACTACTCGCTTGTAGGGGTGAAAACGGGTAGGGTACAGGTCGGGTAGGGGTCATTCCGTACCCTACCCTATTAATTTTTCTCAGGTACCAGTACGGGTAGTTAAAAATTTTAAATTACACACATTACACGTAATAACACAAATAATTTAACGTATAGAGTCCAATTAACACAAGACATTGTTCAATACTTCATTATAATTTAAAAACATAAGAGTTCAAATCACACCCACATAGTTCGATACTCCAACATCATATAACGACATAGAGTTCAAATCATACAAATAGTCCAATACTTCAATACAAACATAAAGTTTAAATTATACAAAATAGTTCATTCATGCTCAAATATATTAAATCTCAACATCTTCCTTCATCCCCATAGGATTCATGGCATCAACCATGGTTTCAATAGTCTCTAAACTTGAAATTAGCGAACAATATATTAGTATATACCAATAAAGACATTAAATGCATAAGTACCGGAACAGCACAAGGCCAAACAGGGTGACTAGAGAAGTCTCTTGTCTTTTACAAGGACAGAGAGGCTAAAGGCGTCAAAACTGACTGGATATGCATGAGTTTCGGCTGTCATCACTCAATGACCCTTCATTGCCACAGAAGAAGCCACTGGAGAAGACCATTCCACCAAATGTAAGCCCCTTGCATGCTGCAGCAATATTTGTGAGAAAACAGCTATGAACTTTTCACTCAACATGTAAACAAGAAATGTAGCTTATATAGGATGCCATACAAACCTTTAAAAGCATTGCTGGTAAGGCACTTCCTTAAACAATATTTTTCTTTGAAAGATTAAATAGCTTGCAACATAAACTGTAAAAGACATAGCATATATACTAAAGCAACACTATCCAAAGGTTGACCTCAAAAACCACAGATTGACGCGTTACTAGTAAAAATTGAACAAAAGTTCACCTCAAAACTCACATATAAACGACGCCGGCGCGAAATCGAGGAGAGGGTGGCGGCGCTGGCCCGATTCGGTGGCGGCGCTGGCCCGTTTCAGTGGCGGCGCCGGCCCGGTTCAGTGGCGGCGGCGCAGGAGACGCGACGGTGCCGGCGTGAGGCCGATTCAGTGGCGGCGGCGCTGGCCCGATTTGGCGGTGGCGCGGGACCGAGGAGGGGGCGGCGGCGCAAGACCGAGGAGGGGGGCGGCGCTGGTCGCTGGACCGAGGAGCAAGGAGATGGGCAGACGGCGACACGGCGTGCACTAGTGACTCGTAGCACTAGGGTTACTGGTTAGCCGGTTGGGTTGGGACTATGGGAATGAGACCTGTGCGCCTGGGCCGGACTGGGCTGTGTACAAATCGGGCCAGACCTACTCTACGGGCTACGTCCTGGCGCTGGGCCGCTGGCCTTGTGTATAAAATCGGGTACCCGAAAATACAAAATAATCGGGTACCCGTACTTGACCCGAAATTCCGGGTACGCCTATTTCTATACCGACCCGTACCCGAGAATATTTTTCCAGGTATTATCCGAACCCATACCCGATAAAAAATACCCGAACCCGTACCCAATTTTTCCGGATAAATTATTCTTACAGACGTATACGGGTCGGGTATTACCCGACCCATTTACACCCCTACTGGTGGAGGCGGGTAGCGTTGTTAAACGGATCTTCAGTCACTCCGAGAAAAGACACTTGGGTCTGATTGGAATCCATGGGCTCAAGGAGCAAGTCAGGCTCAGCTCGAATTGGACTGAGATTAAGCTTGAACTAGACTTGAGCTTAGGATCTCCAATGCAAAACGAGTCGAGTTCGAGTTCGAGTTCGAGTTCGAGTTCGAGTTCGAGTTCGATCAATCGTATAGGGCCGGGCTCTGTCGTGCTCAGGTACAACTACAACTCTGCTGCAACGCGGAGCAGTACTCGACCTGTCCGCTTCCTGCACGCGCGCTCATCCCCTCTATAAATTCTCGCGCCACGTACCCATATTCCATCCTCTCCTTGACCCGCTGCCGATTAGCTCTCGTCGAATAGATCGATCTCTCTCCCTCTGTAGATTCCCATGGCGTCGTCTTCGCGGGCTCCGCTGCTCCTCGCCGCCGTCGCGCTCGCGCTGGCCGTGCTCGCCTCGTCGTCGTCGTCGTCGGCGGCGGCGGCGGCGGGCGGCGAGTACTGCCGGGACACGCTGCGGCCGCTGCTGGCGTGCCGGGAGTTCATGCTGGACGGCGCGCCGGCCGCCTCGCGCGAGTGCTGCGACGCGTACGCCGCCGCCTTCGACGCCGACCCCTTCTGCCTCTGCTACGTCGCCGACGGCCGCTTCGGCCGCTCCACCGGCTACGATGTCAACGTCACCCGCGCCCTCGAGATCCCCACCAACTGCGGCCAGGTCGCGCCGCCCATCCAGCTCTGCGACAGTAAGCACATGCAACCCCTTGATTTCTTTCCCTCTCATGATTTCATCCATCTCCATCTCCATATGATGAACGCATCTGCTATTTAGCCTAATGCATGGCGTCATCTTGCAGTGGCAGGGCTAGTGCTTCCCCCCTACGAGCCGCAGTCGCCGGCGAACGCGCCCTCGTCGCCGGCGGCGCAGCCACCGTCAGGTAAGTAGTAACCGAGATCGACGCTGCTAGCACTTCTGCATTAATTACGCATCTGCTAAGAGAGCTTTGGTCTCTCTGCCATTGCAGGGTCAGTAGTGCCGCCGCCGTTCACCGCGCCGCCGCCGTTGCCGACCTCCGGTGGACATCGTTGCTCGTCGACGCCCCTGTACATGGTCGCCCTTGCCGTCGCGCTCGCGTTGGCCGCCGCGGCCTGATAAAGTTGGAGGCTACGATATTATACCATGGCCAAAATCGACATGAAGATCGAAGAAGATATAGCTAGGCCGGTTCTTTTTATTTTTTCCTCTCGAAAGTTAGGGTTCTTAGGTTTTTATTATCAGGACATTAGCTGCAGACAGGTAGAAGATTAAACATGTTGAAATTACAGCATGTAACGTCGAAATAATGCCAATTTTGTTTCGTTTGGAAATATTTCTTTTTGGTGCTATCTGCTTGCCCATGTGACATAATTTTTTAAGCTCTCCCTAAATTTTAGTGCTTCAAAAAATAAAGCGTGCACGTATTAAAAAAAAGTTTATAACTTTTGATTAATTATTAAGCTAAAAATATATATGCTTAATGTCGTTATGCATGTGATATAGTTGAATTTGTATTTGGAAAATACTTTCGTATTAATTTTATAGTTGTTGATGATATTTTGTGAAAGAAATTATACTACAGGAAAATCATTCATTGTCGACGGCCAAATATAGGATAGACAGCCAAGTCTGTGCT
>SPJY01020215.1:620496-637210 GCA_005191435.1 Raddia distichophylla | reverse complement strand
GTGTAATTTTGATTAGAATTTAAGTTAAAATTCTGGAAATATTAAGTCTGATATATAATTGTAATTTCTGACCAACGTTGATTTACAATTGTATTATTATTTTGTCCTATCTCGTTTTCTGCCCAACGGTGATACGAGATAGTGCAATTGTTTTATATGTATTCTTTAATGTTTCTTTGCATGGATTTAATCGTACCAACGTATGTTGAATTCATGTCTAATGATATTATTCATTTCAGCTTTTGATCCCTCCAAGGTCGCCTCTGTCGTTAGCGGCATTGAGAAGCTGGCTGGGAGTAACTTCCATGAATGGAAGGAAAACATTGATGTTATCCTCACCATAATGGACTTAGATTATGCACTTCTTAATGATGCCCCCACTCCTCTTGCTGAAAATGCTACAGAGGAGGCTAAGAAAGCTTACGATGAGACTCATGCACAGTGGGAGCGGTCTAACCGCGTGTGCCTTAAGATAATCAAGAATTCCATCACCCGTGATATCAGGGGAGCAATCCCAACTAAGGAAAGAGATGCAACTAAGGACAAGGATGTGGAATTAACAGCTAAGCAATACTTAGAGAGGGTTGAGGACCACTTCAAGGCCTCCTCTAAGAGTTATACCAGCACTTTGATGAACAAACTGCTGAATAAGAAGTATGACGGCCAAGGGGGCATTAGAAAGCATCTTATGACCATGATGGAGATGGCGGCCACACTAAATGAGATGGATATGCCAATATCCGACAATTTTTTGGTCAATCTCTCACTTAACTCTTTGGGCACAGAATATACTCCTTTTAAGATAAGTTACAATACTAGTGATAAGAAGTGGAGTATGAGTGATCTCCTTGCCCACTGTGTGGAAGAGGAGGAGAGAGTTAAGACTGAGAAGAAGGACACCGTCAACTTAGTTAAGTCTCCCAACAAGAGGAAGGGCGGCCAGGGTGGCCAGGGCGATAACAAGCCTAATAAGAAGCCCAACTTCAACAACTCCAACAAGCCCAACTCCAATAATGAAAAGGGGAAGACTGTGGCTAACACCACTAATCCCGCTAATGTTCCTGATGACGTTTGTCGGTATTGCAAAAAACAGGGGCATTACCAAAGGGACTGTGTGGGCTTCTTGAAGTGGCTCGCCAGGAAGGGTAATGATTCCATTACTTTAGTTAATGAAGCACTTTATGTTGATTTCCCCTACAATGTGTGGTGGATTGACTCTGGTGCAACTGTGCACGTTTGCAATTCGTTGCAGGGATTCAGTACCGTGAGCCCCCTCGCCGCGGGTGAACGAAGAATTAGTGTTGCGGATGGCAAGCAAGCTGAGGCCAAAGCCATTGGATCTTTGAAGCTTACATTAGCTAATGGCTTTGTTCTCCATTTAGATGATGGCATTTATGTGCCCTCTCTTAAGAGGAACTTAATTTCAGTTTCCTGTTTGGATGATTGTGGTTTTAGCTTTACATTCGGGAACAATAAGTGCACTCTTTCGTTTAATTCAAATAATATTGGTCTTGCCATCCGACAAGACAAATTATATTTGCTTTCATTATCTGAATCCTCTGTGAATGTATGTTATGGCAATGTTGGGAAAAAAAATGAGACCTCATCGAAATTATGGAACTGTCGTTTGGGCCATATTTCGAAGGGGAGAATGGAGCGTCTCATTAAGGACGAGATTCTCCAACCCTTAGATCTTAATGATTTAGAAAATTGCATTGATTGCCTTAAAGGCAAATATGTAAAGAATATTAAGAAAGGTGCCACACGAAGTACGGGACTTTTAGAATTAGTTCACACCGACATTTGTGGTCCTTTTCCTGTGGTATCTATAGATGGGTATGACTCTTTCATTACCTTTACTGATGATTTCTCCCGCTATGGATACATCTACCCTATTCGTGAACGATCTGAGGCCTTAGACAAATTCAAGCTATTTAAGAGTGAAGTTGAAAATCAGCTTACCGTAAAGATTAAGGTAATAAGGTCTGATCGAGGGGGAGAATATTATGGGAGACATGCTCCTTATGGGCAAGTTCTTGGTCCCTTCGCTAAGTTTTTGCAAGAAAATGGCATAATTGCTCAATATTCCATGCCTGGCGAACCTCAGCAGAATGGTGTGGCTGAAAGAAGGAACCGTACCCTTATGGATATGGTTCGTAGCATGATGAGCCACTCTACTTTGCCAGTCAGGTTGCGGATGGAAGCATTAAAGACAGTAGCCCACATAATTAATCGAGTTCCCAGTAAATCAGTCCCTAAAACTCCTTATGAATTATGGACTGGGAACAAACCAAGTTTAAGATACTTACGTGTATGGGGTTGTTACGTGTATGGGGTTGTCCTGCTGAAGCTAAGATTTTCAATCCCCAAATTAAGAAATTAGACCCAAAGACTATCCGTTGCCATTTTATAGGATACTCCGAAAGATCAAAGGGGCATCGATTTTATTGTCCTGATCGTACCACAAAGTTTGTGGAAACGAGTCATGCTGCGTTTTTTGAGAATACTGAAATCAGTGGGAGTTCGGAACCTAGGAAGATAGACCTTGAGAAGATGCGGGATTTTATTCCATCATCTATGATTCATGTGCCTTTTATTCCCATGGCCCGGAAGGTTGCACCTCCAGTCGTTAACACTGGGGCCGCTCCTTCTGTTGAGGAACCTGTTGTCCCTAATGATCTTCCTTCTCCTGTCGAGGAGGCTGTGATACCTAATGATGAGCCTCAACAGATTCCTGTTGTACCTAATGAACCCCTAAGGAGATCGCAGCGTGAGAGGAGATCTACTGTTAGTAATGATTATGTTTATAGTGTAGGAGAGACTGATGATCTTACCTCCTACCAGGAGGCTATGATGAGTGAGCATTCACCAAAATGGCTTGAAGCCATGGAGGATGAATTAAAATCTATGAGCACTAATGATGTATGGGACTTAGTAGAAATTTCTAATGGGTCAAAACAATAGGCTGTAAGTGGGTCTACAAAACCAAATGTGACTCCAAAGGGAACATCGAAAGGTTCAAAGCAAGGCTTGTAGCAAAAGGGTTCACTCAAAGATCTAGGATTGATTATATTGATACATTCTCTCCTGTGTCATCTAAAGATTCTTTTAGAATTGTCATGGCACTGGTGGCTCATTATGATCTAGAGTTACACCAAATGGACGTTAAAACTACATTTCTGAATGGTGATTTGCTTGAAAATGTTTACATGACTCAACCGAAAGGTTTTGTTGTGAAAGGCAAAGAACATTTAGGGTGTAGACTTAAGAAATCTATTTATAGTCTAAAACAAGCGTCTAGGCAATGGTATCTTAAGTTTGATAAGATTATAAGAGATTTTGGCTTTAAGGAAAACGAAGTGGACAATTGTATTTATACTAAGTTTAAGGGAAGTAAATACACCATCTTAGTTCTTTACGTGGATGACATTCTTTTAGCCAGCAGCGATAAGGATATGATGTCTGAGATAAGAGATTTTTGTCTTCTAATTTTGATATGAAGGATTTAGGTGAAGCCTCTTATGTTCTAGGCATTGAAATTCACCGAGATCGAACTAAAGGTATATTGGGTTTATCCCAAAAGGCATACATAGACAGAGTGTTGAAGAGATATAATATGTATAAGTGCTCTGCCTCGCTTGCTCCAGTTGTTAAGGGCGATAAGTTTGGGACATTCCAATGTCCAAGGAATCAATATGAAACTGATCAGATGACGTCGATTCCTTATGCTTCTGCTATCGGAAGCATCATGTATGCTCAAGTCTGTACACGCTCTAACTTAGCTTTTATTACCGGGATGCTTGGCAGATATCAGTCTAGTCCAGGACTAGATCACTGGAAAGCCGTTAAGAAAGTTCTACGTTATATGCAAGGAACTAAAGATTACATATTCACATATAAGAAATCTAATAGCCTTGAAGTGGTTGGCTTTTCAGATGCAGACTTTGCGGCGTGTGTGGATACTAAGAAATCCACGCCACGTTATATCTTCACCCTCGCTGGAGGAGCTATCTCATGGAAAAGCTCCAAACAATCACTTACGGCATCTTCTACGATCCAAGCTGAATTTGTGGCATGTTATGAGGCTACTGGGCAAGCGGTATGGCTTAAGAATTTTATACCCGGACTTAGAGTGGTCGACAGCATTTCAAGGCCACTAACCTTATACTGCGACAACTAATCGGCAGTCTTTTATGCGAGTAACAACAAGTCAAGTGGTGCTGCCAAACACATTGACATCAAGTACAATGTTGTGAAAGATAGAATCCACGATCAAACTATTAATGTTAATCACATTGGTACTAAGTTTATGATTGCGGATCCACTCACAAAAGGCTTACCACCTAGTTTATTTAGTGATCATGTTGCCGGCATGGGTATATTGGAAAGCCTATGATTCTGGACCTAAGGGCCATTAAGCAAACCATCTCCCGTAAAGAATAAGTGTTTTACCGATCAAGATAAGATGGTGCACTATAGGTATAGAGGTTTCACTGGCTGCATAATAGCCTTTGCGACGCTTGCTTTAGTGTATTATTTTATTGAGAAAGGACTTATATTGTTAGCCTTACGATCAAGCGGGAGAATGTTGGACTTAGTGATCGTGGCCTATGCTGCGATCCTATTCTAAAGGGAGCAACGGCTCCACCTTCTTAGCCGCGACCTGATGGGGGGCGCTCAACCAACTAATGGTTGCGGCCCCCTACCCAGCGCTATATTAATAGGAGGTGCCGGCTCCCACAGTAGCTAACGCTACGTGGGACTCGTCCCTCTCCCGATATTCCCCTCTCCGATCTGAGTTTAGCGCTAAGGGTTTTGGGAAGGCCGTCGCCGGCGAGGACGTCACTGCTACCGTCTCCCTACGACCGCTACATTTTCTCTGCATCGGCTCTCCACCACGCAGGCTTCTACGGCCTGATTTTGATCCTACCCGATGGCGTCGTCAAACAGCTGTGAGCAACCCTAATGCATCTTAGTTTTCGGTGTTTAATCTTTGGGCTAATGTTCCTTATTCACGCTTCCGCATTAAGATTAGAATCTAACAAAAGGTGCTAGACAGTCGCGAAGATGATCGAAAGAGTGCTGCGCAGAGGTCTGCCCTGGAGAATGTCACCGTCCCACCAAGCTGAGAAGCTACAAAGCTGCCTCAAGGACGATGGGATGATGAGGGGGGAGTTGTCAGGTGGGATAGGTGCTTCCAAATAAAAACACTGTACTCGCAATGGAGGAAGAGGTGTTCAGGGGTCTCTAGGTTGCGCATGCAAAGTTGGACCATTGTTTTATTGTAAAACCCCCCCAAATAAAAACAGTTTTATTGTAAACCTTTATTTTTTTTAGTTTTGCAACACCACTCTATACCTTCTTTAAAAAAAAACTTTGACGATTGGCTAGTAATTGTGATTGGACTTCTCCATTGCTGTTAGTCAAAATTTTACATCTATAAGCATGCAAACAAACAAATTATAGTTCTAAGAAAAGCCATGGTTTAGATATTGTTAGTTTAAATAATGGTTTTACATTGTGCTAAAAAAAAATCAAGGTTTTACATGCACACACTTGTAAACTCTATGCATCAGAAAACCATAGGTTTTCTAGTCTATTAGAGCTAGCATTCTAAAAGGTACGTACGCACACTTCTTGTAATAACACTGTACTTGAAAAGGTGCAAAGCATGCTGCATGCATGCACTGAAATGTTATGGGAACACACTTAGCAAAGATGTCGGGACACAATAAAGGAGTTTCTGGCAAAAATGCTACGGTTTCCTTTGCTTACAAATGGAGCCATCAGCAGCAGGGACATCTCCTAAACCTTCGGACGGACAGAGGGGGAAGTATCTCTTCCATGATAAGACTTTGCAAGTGTGGGGTCACTCCAATGTGCTGATTAAAGTAATCCCATACCTTATCTGCACGCACATAGGTCGAAAGCACACACCATAAATAACGTTCGAACGTACATCGCAGTGGCTTGTGATCGGTGAGAGCAAGACCATTGTCGATGGCCATCTTCCAGGTAAACTCATTTCTTGATCTGTCCATATATATCTTTCATCACAAGTAACCAGTGAGGTGGTCCGCACGTTTGCGCGGCTAGATTTGTTTTGATATATAGTGTTTATCTCTAACTCATAATCTATCTCTAACATATCAGATCGGATTTAGAATTTATCTCTAATATTTTCTTTTAATCTAAGCCGCATAGATCTTTTATTGATCTTTTGTTTTTTTTTTTTGATTTATGTGAGAATTTCTTTGATTGATCTTGGCCATTATAATTTGGTCCCACCGTTGATCGAACGGCTGAAATAATTTGGATGATATGGACGAACGTGGTGACTTCTTTTTCCCTTCCTTTATATATATAACGAGCAAGGTGGCCCGTGCGTTTGCGCGGCTAGATTTGTTTTGGTATATAGTGTTTATCTCTAACTCATAATCTATCTCTAACATATCAGATCGGATTTAGAGTTTATCTCTAATATATTATATCAACTTTAGTATTTAATATGAATTTCTAATATTTTCTTTTAATCTAAGCCGCATAGATCTTTTATTTTTTTCTTTGATTAATCTATCCCGTAATAATAAAAATACGGCCTATTGCCATAGCCCACTCCCTGACGGCCCAATCGAACAGCCTACCAGGTGTGTATAACCTAAAATCAAAACATGCATAGATATGCTAGGCTTGACCAACTGGGCGATAACACAGATTCATCGGATTAGATAATTATGCAAAATAGATCTGCATGATATATTGACATGTATTTATCAGCGACCTGTATTAGATCATAACAGATATTGTATTGTGTAAAGACGCATCATTTATTCGGTAACTCTGGAACATTCATAAAGTATGGCTCCCGTTTGGCGCATCATGAAAATGTAGCAATGATCATGAAAGGGGCTAAATCCATATCTTAAAGCACCCTAGTGCATGTTTAAAGTATTCGGGGAATTGGATCTTAAAGCAAGCATGGGGCTAGGTAGATTTCAGCACCCTTGTCGAATTAAAAGGGAATCCAGGGACTAAATCGCAAAACGTTCAATCCCTAAATTCCCCACCTGCTTCCCTGCTCAAACCATTCCCATCCGACGTGGTGTTCTTCTCCTAGCCATATACATACAGAGTGAGGAAGAAGGGAGGAGGAGGCCGGCCAGGAGGCACGCCGACTAGGGGCGGTGCGGGCCATGGAGCGCGTCGGTCAGGGGCGGCGCCGGCTAGGGCAGCGGCCAGGAGCAGCGCGTGCACAGCGGGCGGCACATCGGCTTGGGAACGGCGGCGGCATGAGCCATCTGGGGCTCCGCGTGGGCGGCAACGGCGCCTTGGGCACGCCAGTGAAGGGCGGCACCGGTTGAGGGCGCGACGGCCAACCAGGTATAGAGCAAGCGACCGGCGGTGAGCGAGGTTCCTGTTCAGCCCTGTATAGAAGAAAATGTAAACGGTGGGCGCGAGGTAAGCAAGACTATCCACCTGACATTCTTCCTCCACCTTCTTGACCCAGCTCGCTTGTCACTCGTATAACTTCGTATACTGTATGCTATACGAAGTTATTACGAGATAGATAGATAGATTAAGGGTACTAAATATAATATTTGCTGGTAACTGTTGAACGCCTACTCTCAAATGTAGCTCCTTTAGGTATGGCTAGCATTCTTTCGTGTGCATACATAACTAACTAATATAATTCCTATATAATCCCAACCACATGAAGTCATGAGCTGATGGTAAAAGTTGGCAAAAACTTAACAGCCGTTGGAAGGGAGATGCCCTCAAGGTGCACTGGACGCCTTCTCTGAAGCCGTGGGCAGCCAGATCTTTCTAGTGAATGCGCTGGTCCTGACGAACGCATTGTTGGTGGGGGTCCTCGTCGTGATCGGCGCCTACAACCGCCGCTACCGCCACCACCCGGTGGCGCGCTACGTCTTCAGGGGCGCCGCCATCCTCTTCCTGCCCATCATCTCCTACGTCGTCTCCTCCACCTCCAACCAGTACATCATCTGCCTCCCATTCGAAGGGGAGATCCTGACGGCGAGGTGCAGCCCTGACGACCACATCTTCCTCGTCTTGGTGTGGACGGGCCTCGTCCAGGTCGTCGGCATCAACTACACCACCGCCGTCGTCGTCGCCGCCAACGGCAGAGAAGCCGGCCGCCGCGAGGCGCCGCCGGTGCTGTCGCTCGTCTACGCGTTCTGGACCGGCTACCTCGCGATCTACACGGCGGGGCGAGCTGGATACACGCGGGGGTTCTACTTCCCGGAGTTCGTGAAGAGAACCTTCACTCTACGAGGATTGCTCGCCGTCCTGCTGTTTCATCTCATCTTTGCCAAGATGGTGCTAATGTACTATGCATTTTACAAGGCCAGGAGATCATACGCGCTTGGGCGTAATCCTCGTCTTATTGTTGGGTGTATGAAGCAGCTTGACAAGGAGAGGACACGGACGTCACGACCAGCCGAGACTGATCACCACACACCTCCTCCATTGATTGTCACGGGGGAGGACACTGTGCATGTTGAGAAGCATCCTCATGGCGCCCTGTACTACCCTCACAGACAAGGTGCTGGAACTGGAAGAAGGACCGACACGAACAAGAGAGGCCTACTAACCATTGACAAAGTTTGCCAGCTACCTGAGAATGAGATGCCGGATCAACGGCTCAAAGATGTGTGCTTTTCGTTTGCATTGTTCAAGCTACTGAGGTGCCGTTTTGCAAGGTACAGTATTTCCAAGGCCAACTGCGCCGAGGTCCACAGCTTTATCTGGAATGAGTTTTTGTTCAAGGATCCAATTCAGAAAATAGAGGGTAGGGATGGTGATTCATCTCAAGAAAACAAGGATGAAAGGGTCCTCGGGGTGATTGTGGATGAGCTTTCTTTTCTTTATGATTACTACTATTCATCCCACCCTATCTTCCATTCCGAGTGCTGGCTGCACATCTTTGGCATTCTTATTTCAGTCCTGAGCATTGGTTACTGCTTACTTGTTGCAGCCTTACAGATCTGGACGATTAAGACAAGGATCGATATAGACAACAAATGGGTAATGGGCCGGCCCACACTCATCCCTAAGACAAATCAATTCTGGCAGATACCATGTCAAGTCCAATGTAGGGGCACCTCCATATTTCAGGGGTATGGGAATTTGGTGTTTGATCTAGTGCCGGTATTTGTACTTCTTGCACTGGTTATTCTTTCCGAGATAAAGGATGTTGCTTCTTACATCTACTCTAACTGGACCAAAGTAACCTTGATCGGCCGCTACGTAAGCCATCCTTCTTGGGGGCAATCTCCTACGAGGCAAATGTTGGTTGGCCATGTTTTGCAGCGCAGATGGAAGCTGCTGAAGAACTGGGCGCACAGAATGAACCTATGCTCAGTGCTGGAGCTCCGTCCAAGCAAGACTCCAATGGCTCTTCTCAGGCGTCACATTCCTGGATTTCCTGAACATGTCGAGGTGCCAGGAGAGGTGAAGTCTGCTGTTATGGACGCATTGAGAAGCAGATGGCAACAGCTAAGAGGTGGCATTCCACCTTTGCCCTCATCAGTGCAGATTCAGATCGGAGGCAACATCCTCTTGGAGTGCAGTACTGAAAGCACAACGGATACCATACTTGTGTGCCACATAGCCACCAGCATCCTTGAGGTGAGGCACCCAAACTCCGTATCTGATCACAAGGTTGTCGCCACTCACCTCTCACAGTATTTCGCCTACCTGGTGCCTGGTGGCCTACACTCCCGAGCTACTCCCTGACGACAAGCAATGGAGCAGAAGCTTGTACAGGGAGGTGAAGAAGGGCGCGAAGCGTGCCCTCGTCGGCCGTGCTGCCTTGTCGACGCCGGAGCAAGAGTATGAGCAGCTGGTAAAACTCTTGGGAGAGGAATCGAACCATGTTCTCAGGAACGGCGCCAAGCTCGTAGAGCAGCTGCCGAGCAGTGCCATGGAAGCATGGGAGGTTCTTGCTTGCTTCTGGGTGAACATACTGCTGTATGTTGCTCCCTCGGACAACCTCGACGGCCACGCCGAGGCCGTGGCCCGGGGTGGCGAGCTGATCACACTCCTCTGGGCGTTGCTCGGCCATGTGGGGGTAGTCGGCAGGCCAGATTCTGATGACATCGCTGCCACTTCTCCAGGTATCGTTTAAGCGTTGCACTGTGTAATGTGTATGTTCTGGCACTTATTCATGTATTTTAGTTGTTTTGGAATGTTCTTCGTCATCGTGGTGTGAGCATGTGTGAGGTTTGTTGAAATAATTCTTGAGCGCTTAGTGTGTTTGTTATTTTTAGTTCAGAGCATGACCGGTTCCAAGCGGTTGTGCGCGTCTTTGTAGCTCGAGGTGTGCCTGTTCACGCCGGAGCGGGTTTGTAGCTAGTGCATGGCGCGGCGTCAGGCGTGCCTTGACGTGCGGGATGGCGCACGAAATGGAGAGGCACGGCGCGCATTTCGGGTGGCCGTTGGCCACGATCTCTGTACGGGTCTTTATGATTCAGCAAATAGAGTCAAAAAAACGCTGCCGCATTCGCAGCACAAGCTCTCGCGTCCAATTCGTGTTCTTGTGTTCTAACAAGTGGCATCAGAGTTGGTTGCGGACCGGGGCTCGATCGCGGCGAGGTATCGCCGTTGGAACCGTGACAGGGCGATCGAGTATGCGCTGATGACAAGCCCCCAACCTCCGTCGGCTTCGGTCACCAACGACGCCGGCGATGCGGCGAGCGGCTCCGGAGGAGGAGTGATGATCCAACGAGTGGTTCGTGAGGTGGGCGGCGGGATTAGCTACCCTGCCCTCACCAAGATCAACTACTCCGACTGGGCATTGTTGATGAAGATGAAGCTTAGGGCGAGGGGGCTATGGACGGCCGTCGAGACGGGCGGCGTTGATCCTCAAGAGGACATGATGGCGCTTGATGTCCTGGTCAGCGCCGTGCCGCCAGAGATGGTGGCCACGATCGCCGACAAGAACACGGCGAAAGAAGCGTGGGAAGCAATCAAGATCATGTGAGTCGGTGACGATCGCGTTAGAAAGTCGACAGCGCAACAACTGCGACGGCAATTCGACTTGACGATGTTCAAGGAGGATGAGAGCGTGGAGGATTTTTCCTTGAGCCTGAGCGGAATGGTTGCGCACCTTGCGTCGCTCGGCGAGATCGTGGAAGAATCCAAGGTGGTGGCGAAGATGCTCCGCAGCGTGCCATCGCGGTTCAGGCAAATCGTGATCGCGATCCAAACTCTGCTGGACGAGTCCACGCTCACCCTGGCAGAAGTGACAGGGCGACTGAAGGCTGCCGAGGAGGCGTTCGAGCCGCCCCTGCCGACGGTGCACCACGACGGCAAGCTGTATGTTTCAAGCTTTTTTTTCCTTTTCTATGGCTTATGCGCAACGCGAAACATCTCGGCTGCCACAGGTGAGAATTAAATAATATGCGGGCGTGCCAGTGTATATAAATACACAAAATAAATAACAAATACGAAAAATTAGATATTTTATTAATGAAATAAAATACAGTCTCCCTTGCAAGGTCGCTGTTCCCGGGGCCTCGGAAGGTCTCCCGGTTAATTACATCTGCAAGATAAATCTCACAGAACACCTCCGATTAAGCGGTGTTATCAACGTCATTAATCTTCGCCTGCAGTCACTATGCATTCAGAGAAAATAGATAATAAACAAAGTAAATGGCGCCGGCAGCAACCATGATCGTATGTGACCATGCGCCGAAGATAGTGAAGTCATTATATGATGGACCTCGCCCGCCTATGTCGTCCGGCCTCATCAGTCTCAAACGGCACAACTGGGATATGTGTATAACCTAAAATCAAAACATGCATAGATATGCTAGGCTTGACCAACTGGGCGATAACACAGATTCATCGGATTAGATAATTATGCAAAATAGATCTGCATGATATATTGACATGTATTTATCAGCGACCTGTATTAGATCATAACAGATATTGTATTGTGTAAAGACGCATCATTTATTCGGTAACTCTGGAACATTCATAAAGTATGGCTCCCGTTTGGCGCATCATGAAAATGTAGCAATGATCATGAAAGGGGCTAAATCCATATCTTAAAGCACCCTAGTGCATGTTTAAAGTATTCGGGGAATTGGATCTTAAAGCAAGCATGGGGCTAGGTAGATTTCAGCACCCTTGTCGAATTAAAAGGGAATCCAGGGACTAAATCGCAAAACGTTCAATCCCTAAATTCCCCACCTGCTTCCCTGCTCAAACCATTCCCATCCGACGTGGTGTTCTTCTCCTAGCCATATACATACAGAGTGAGGAAGAAGGGAGGAGGAGGCCGGCCAGGAGGCACGCCGACTAGGGGCGGTGCGGGCCATGGAGCGCGTCGGTCAGGGGCGGCGCCGGCTAGGGCAGCGGCCAGGAGCAGCGCGTGCACAGCGGGCGGCACATCGGCTTGGGAACGGCGGCGGCATGAGCCATCTGGGGCTCCGCGTGGGCGGCAACGGCGCCTTGGGCACGCCAGTGAAGGGCGGCACCGGTTGAGGGCGCGCCGGCCAACCAGGTATAGAGCAAGCGACCGGCGGTGAGCGAGGTTCCTGTTCATCCCTGTATAGAAGAAAATGGAAACGGTGGGCGCGAGGTAAGCAAGACTATCCACCTGACATTCTTCCTCCACCTTCTTGACCCAGCTCGCTTGTCACCTACAGAAGAAAAGAATAAGCGCCATGGTATTGATCTCCCCTCCAGGCTCCAGAACGCGGTAGGTACCTGCAGAAAGAAAATGGTCTCCAAGCCCTTCCCCTGGGCCAACCTGCAGAAGAAAAATCTGGCGTCCCTTGTGTGATGTGTGATGCATTTTATAGGCAAAAGCAAGCCGGGTTAGTAGGATCTGGTGTATGGAATTTGTTGGTCACGTGTAGAGATGATAAAATGGATCGGCTGTTGTATTAGAGTTATCGAAGATAAGCACCGTCATTATCTTTTAATCATGCACATTTGTTGATAATCATCCTCCGATCAATTATTCAATAATGTGATAAATAAATTATCAACATTAAAAATAAATAAATAAATAAATAAATGTGAAATTTTCACGTCAAACACTGTACTTGATGGAGGAGGAGTGGGACGCTCGGCGGAAACGACGCGAGGTGGAGAACCAGTCCAGCGGTGGCGCGGGCGGCAACTCCAGGCGTGGACGTGGCCGAGGGCGAGGACGCGGCCGAGGGCGTGGTGGTGACTCGGGCTCGTCGTCGTCTTCTGGGCCGGCAAACAACTCCGGCAAGCCCAACCGGGGCCAATGCCAAAAGTGTGGCAAGTATGGGCACTGGGCCCGGGAGTGCCGGTCCAAGGCCAAAAAGGAAGAGGCCCACGTTGCCCAAGAAGAGGAGGTGTTGATGCTGCTGAGGGCTACACCACTCGTTCATCTCCCCACATCTCCGCCGCTACTGAGGTCTGCTCCGCTGACACCTCAGGCCTCGCCGACCACGTTATGCGTTTCGTCCTCGGCGCGCTCGTGCTCCCTACCACCATGTGCGGCGGATTCAAGCGAGCGCATAGGCGCACCGGTGCGATCTGATGCACACGTCTCCTACCGGTGGATCTATGGAGGCTGCAAGATCCGGCGACCGGGTACACCTGCGGGAGGAGAAGGTGTTCGTCCACCTTGGAGCGAAGGAGGAGCACGACTCCAAGTCGTGGATCTGCGACACCGGGGCCACGAATCACATGTCGGGGTCCCGGGTGGCATTCACGGATCTGGACACGGCGGTGTGTGGGACGGTGCGTTTCGGCGACGACTCGGTGGCGGAGATCGAGGGCTACGGGACGGTCTTGTTCGAGTGCAAGAACGGTGAACATCGCTCCTTCGCTGGCGTCTACTTCATACCCCAGCTCACGGCGAACATCGTGAGCATGGGGCAGCTCGACGAGGATGGCTACGGCGTCCACATCAAGCACGGCGTGATGAGCATCCGCGAGCCCAGCGGACGCCTGCTGGCAAGGATCACGCAAGCGAGGAACCGGCTATACGTGCTCGACGTCGACGCGACACAGCCGGTGTGCTTGGCGGTGCGCGACGAGGAGAGTGCCGGGCGGTGGCACGCCAGCCTGGACCACATCAACATGCCGGCGCTGCGGAAGATGGCGCGCGATGAACTGGTCCGAGGGCTGCCCGTTATCGAGCAGGTGGACCAGCTCTGCGAGGCGTGCCTCGCCGGCAAGCAGAGGCGGACGACGTTCTCGGATCAAGCGCGGTGGCGGGCAGAACGCGCACTCGAGCTGGTCCATGGCGACCTGTGCGGGCCGGTGACACCTGCAACACCGAGGGGGAACAACTACTTCCTACTACTCGTCGACGATCGTAGCCGGTACATGTGGGTGATCGTGCTGCCATCGAAGGATCGTGCTACGGCGGTCACCAAGGACTTTCGGGCGCGGGCAGAGGTGGAGTCCGGCTGCAAGTTGGTGGCACTGCGCACGGATCGTTGAGGGGAGTTTACCTCCAAGGAATTCATGGAGTATTGCGCGGCCAATGGTGTCCAGCGACAACTGAAGGCACCGTACTCTCCGTAGCAAAATGGCATCGTCAAGCGCTGGAACACCATGATTGTCGGCACCGCGCGCAGCATGCTCAAGGCGAAGGCCCTGCCGGGTTGGTTCTGGGGCGAGGCAGTGCTCACTGCAGTCTACCTTCTGAACCGGGTACCGACGAAGGGCGTAGTTGGCATGACGCCATTCGAGGCGTGGTACGGGAAGAAGTCGGCAGTACATCACCTGCGAACGTTCAGATGCATCGTTTTCGTCAAGAACACGACGCCTCATTTGAAGAAACTGGAGGACCATTGAAAGGATCGCTATGCCGCCTAGAGGGAGGGTGAATAGGCGAATAAAACGAAATTGCGGAATTAATAAACTTGAACAGTAACCAGTCGGTCGGATGTTCCGATGCAGCGTCGGATGTTCCGATGTGGTACAGTACACCCTCCGTCGGATGTTCTGATCCTGGGTCGGATGTTCCGATGGCTATCGGATGTTCCGATCCGGGGTGTTCTGGAATTGATCGAAAACCTGTAGAAAAACTGATTTCTCGCAAAACCAAGGTTAGATCTATTCAAGAATACTCAGAACAAGCCAATACCAATAGTTTAAACACCAGATCAAGACCAAGATACAAACACAGCGATTTTTTGTTTCCCGATGTTCGGATCTTTGAAGGGAGATCCTACTCACCGTTAGGGAAGGCACAAAGCCCGGATCACCAAGACCCTAATCCCCCTTACCAGCGAAGCACAAAGCACTCACCGGCGATCACTAGTTGAATCCTTTTCCTTGCGGAGGTAGATTCGCACCTTCACAAACTCCGGAGGCACGCCACACAAAGATCGGCGACTCACCGGCGACACCTAGCCGTCTAGGAGCCCTTCAAGCCTCCAAGAGTAACAAATGCAACGAAGAAATTAGATTGCTAAGTGCTCAAGAATAGAAACTCTAATTCACGGAGCACTTGGGTTGCCTTGATCTCTCTAGATCTAGATCTCACAAGATGAACAAGAGAGAGAAAGGCTAGGGTTTTTTGAGAGAGATGATGAACAGTACGAATTAGGCTCAAATCAGGTTGTAAACAGTGTCAGCAGCCTTTGGAAGGTATTAGAGACGGCTTTAAATAGGGATTCTCGAAAAGTAGCCGTTGTGCAGTAAATCCCGCATCGGATGTTCTGATCTCCCGTCGGATGTTCCGACCCGCGTCGGATGTTCCGATGGAAGTTCCGATGGACCCTTTACTGGATAGCTCTGAAAACTGGCAGGCTGGCTCACCATCGGATGTTCCGACCCACGTCGGATGTTCTGATGACATAGGTTCTGTATGAGGTGTATTTTGAGTGGAAAACTCACACGAACTTCGAGATACCTATTTTGAGCACTTAGGAACCTTTATAAGCTTCTCCATTTCATCCCTCTTTATAGTACGGCATCCCTAGGACTCAATAAATAAAGATTTACAAATAAAAACTAGTCTTGATGCCTTCTTGCAATACATCCAATTTTGAGGGGTACACCAACACATGTAAACATGTACCTCATGAAATTAACCTGTATAACATCTGTGCACAATTCTCCAATAGAAATATTAGCTCTATAATTGTTACTCATTAATCACCAAAATCACTTAGGGCCTAGATGCACTTTCAATCTCCCCCTTTTTGGTGTATTGATGACAACAATTATAGCTCACAAAGACAATTATTAAACTCGTATAACTTCGTATAATGTATGCTATACGAAGTTATTACGAAACCAATTGGAAAGGAGTTTCCCCGGTTGCCCGGCTGGCCGTAGCGCGAACTGTCCAGAGGACGGAAGGAACTTCGTCAACCCAGACTTTGTTGTGCTCACTAAGAGCAGCAAATACCCGCCGTTTAATACCCTGGACGATCTGTCCGTTAGCTCGCTCGACTGCTCCATTGCTTTGTGGATGTGCCACAGAGGTGAAACAGACCTTGGTGCCCAGCTGTTCGCAGTATTCCTGGAATAGCTCGCTCCTGAACTGGGTACCGTTATCTGTGATCAGCTTGCGGGGGATCCCGAATCGCGTGACCACGTTGCTCTTGAAGAAACGCACAACCGTTTTGGCGTGAAGAGACGACACAGGCTCTGCCTCAATCCACTTTGTAAAAGTGTCAATGGCGACGAGCAAGTGTGTGTAGCCCTTATACCCTCTTGGGGAATGGGCCGAGCAGATCCAGAC
>SPJY01020215.1:561089-609192 GCA_005191435.1 Raddia distichophylla | reverse complement strand
TATCACGAAAAGGGGCTAAAACCAGATCTTAAAGCCCCTCGCGCAAGTATGGCATGTTCAGAGGATTAAACTGTAAATATCTTGTCAAGGAATACTAAAGACCTGGGGCTAAAATAAGGTTTCAGCACCCTTATCAAATTAACACGGAATCCAGGGACTAAATTGCAAAAGTGCCAAAATCCCTAAATCCCCCTTCTTCCCTGTGCACCTCACTCCACATCGTGTTTTCCTCCTACCCACAGAGAGAGTGAGTGAGGAGAAGGGAGGAGGGCGCCGGCTAGGGGACGGCGGCCAGGGGCGTCGGCCATGGAGGTGCCGGCCAGAGGTGGGGCAGCACGCGGGCGGCGCCGGCCATGGGGACGCGCGTTGGACGCGCTGACCATCTGGGGGCGGCGGCGGCCAGGTACAGAAAAATGGCGGTGGCGGTGCTCCTCTGTTCATCCCCTACAATGAAGAAGATAGAGATAGGAGCATGGCAAAATTATCCACCTGCAATCCCGTTCTCCATCTTGGCTCTCTGATTCGATCTTTCCTTCTGCAATTGATCACCGAAACCTGCAAAAGAGAAGAAGAGATCGTGGAAGGTCTTCCTTTCTTTGCTCTCTTGTAATCTGCAGAAGATGTGTGTCGATGTCCCCCTGCCGAAGAGTCCTCCTTGCCGTGAAGAACCTGCAGAGAAAAACCATCTCCCTCACCGAAGACTAGGAGAAGCCTTATATATGAAGACTAGGAGAAGCCTTATATAGGCTCTATTGAGCAAAAATGTAGGATCGGGGTGAGATTAGTTAGCTAGTCTCCGCACTTAGCGGTAGTATAAAAGAGGATCAGGCTGTTGCTGGTTGGTTAGTGAAGGTAAGCATCGTATTTATCTCTTAATCCAGTGTTTAAAAATAATAATAAAAAGTTGTTGCACATTTGCTGATAATTATCTTCCGATCAATTATTTGATAATGCGATCAATAAATTATCAGCATTAAAAAATAAACGTGAAATTTTCACGTCAAACAAATGCCCCACCAATTTGAGTTTGAGGAACGCACTCAAATTCAAATTGGTAAAAATTTTCAATGGCGCATAGCATCGCTGCCATCTTTTGTCAATACTCATGTAATTTTAAGAATTGCGGCGAAAAACCATGCCACAAATAATATTGCCTTCCCAACAATTGCACTTGAGTGAAAGCAAATAGTCATTGTCATCTTAAATTTGGCTAACTTGTTTGACATCAATACGTAATCAGCAATTAGGGGCTAATTGGTAAGCACCCACGATCATCTTGTCAATCGGACTAACCATCTCAATGTTGAACAAAATATACCAGCGTCTAATGAGACTGCCGGTTAGTAACATCTCGCATAAGAAAAGATTACCAACATTTTGGTGCTGTTGAGATTGGAAAACCAAAAATACAGCTGCCCCCCTTCTTTATAAAAAGCAAATCCAATGCTTGGTTTTAGCATGTTCACCTTTAATCACATGGCGAAAAATCATGCCAAAGAATATCCTTCGCGGCACATGCTGCATTCTTGCAAAGGATAAATCATTCATCTTCGAAATCAAGACATATCACTGCATCACAACTTTAAAGGCGTTTTATCGATCCAATCATGACCATTACTGCGGCACCTTTTGATCAAACCGAAGGGTTTCACAGCTTCACACTGGCTGCACTGGCGTGTTACACTGCTCCCATCAACTTAAAGCAATCGCGAGACCGGAAATACCATCGGCCTCAATACCACACGAAACTAGCAATCGCGAGACCAGAAATACCATCGGCCTCGATGCCACAGGAAAATAACAATCGCGTGACCGGAAATACCGTCGGCCTCGATGCCACAGGAAACTACCAATCGCGAGACCAGAAATACCATCGGCCTCGATGCCATAGGAAACTACGCCACGATGAAGGGCAAAGTTAATGACGATGCACCGGAAAACCATCGGTGAACTTCTCGTCAATAAAAAATGTGGTCCACCATATTAACATGAAGGTGCCGGCAAACCATCAGTAACCTGCATGTTAGTACATAAAGGGACACTACGAATCGACATTGATGATTAAAAAGCATTGCTTCTTGGTCGGATCGAACAACAAAGGTGCCGGCAAACCATCAGTAACCTGCATGTTAGTACATAAAGGGACACTACGAATCGACATTGATGATTAAAAAGAATTGCCTTTGGTCAGATCGAACAACAAAAGCACGAGAATAAAACCGGTGATGATCAATTTTTTTATTTTTTATTAGAAAAAATGTTGGCCTTTCCAAAACACATATGCTATATGAGTGGTCTTAGAATAGTCTGCCAAAGATCTTAACCAAGAAATATCATTGCATGAACATAATATTTTGCAACTTAGCAATCTTTATTATTTATTAAGTGTACGTGTGTGAAAGCATCGTACTTTGCCAAAAACTTCAAAAGGCAGCAAAGAGACATCCTCTAGCCTTTCAATGTGATGAAATGCCTACCACGACATAATCCCGTGTTTAAAAAATAAGTCCCGTATTTATCTCTTAATCCCGTGTTTAAAAAATAATAATAAAAAGCTGCTGCACATTTGTTGATAATTATCCTCCTATCAATTATTCAATAATACGATAAATAAATTATCAGCATTAAAAAAAGGGTGAAATTTTCACGTCAAACATTGGTAAAGGACATTCACACCAAGAGACAAATCCTAAGGTCCAATAGTCTTCGCGATCTCTATCCTTCTACTGGATTCTCTCAAGGCAAGTCAGAAGAAGCTTGTTCAACTTAGTCTACCACATTGCTTTGAATTTTACCGAGGTTAGCGAAAGGGTAAACTCCTCCTTCAAATGAATGAGTCTTGCTCACTTGCATGAACAGGGGTACATTTATTTTTGTCCACTTTTTTTTTTTTTTTGAGAATTTGGAGAATGACCCTTCCGCTTTTGTGGACTACCTAAACCTCGCAAGCAGATTTTTTTTATGTGCCCTTGTTACATGCTTCCGGGGCGACAAGTAGCTACACACTGATTGGACTTTGACCAGTCGGGCAGCCTTCTCTCGCATCTTTTCCTATATTTCATCCCGGAGCTTTGATATTAATAAGCCAAACAGGGGTGGCACTTTGTGCATCTTTTCGCTACAGGTTGCCCCTACAGCTTGACGTCTCCAAAGGTCTGAGACTGTCGAGAAGCAAAACAGTATGGAGATTTCATCACTTCGAAGTAACCCAAGTAGTCACTCTACTGCCTCCGGAAAATTTGAGCATTATAAGAGCCTCACGTGCAAATTGTGAGTCATTTTAATTGCAAGCCCAATCAATCATGAACACACTTTGATTTTAATTGGAAAGTTCTAAGGCAGACCACTCTATTTTGACCAGCAAGATGCGATATGGAAAAGCCATTTTATTTAGATGATTTTCAACTTTTGTACAAGAAAACATACCCACGAATGCAATGAGATTTGCATTATGGATTTATTCGGAGAAATAAAATAAAAACAAACCCAGTTTCAAAAAAGGGGAAACCCAACCCTGAGAAGAACCATGAAAAAGGGCAGAGCAGAAAACGCCCTTTCAAATTTTATTATTGGAGAGAGAGAAGAGACGTGGGTAAACTCGCAGAAACATCAAACAAAATATTTCTTCAAAAACTTACCGTTGATTGGCGGCATGGGTCGGTCTCCTTGTGAATCAACGAGCTGGTAGGCACCACCGTCGTAAACCTGCTCGACAACATATGGTCCTTCCCATTTTGGTTCAAACTTACCTTTCACCTTATGCGTGATGACGATGGGTCGCCGAAGCGCCAATACTAGCTCCCCTTTTCTAAACACACGCTGCTTAACAAGTTTATCATATGCTCTGACCATGTTTTGTCTGTATAATTCCAAGTTTTGGAGAGCGCCTAGGCGCTTCTCTTCCGCAGCATTGAGCTCTTCAAATCTCTACTTGACTTGCTCATCAGTGGTAAGTCCTTCATGAATAGCCACCCGCAAGGAAGGTAGCTGAATCTCTAGAGGTAATACCGCCTCACTCTCATAGACAAGGGAAAACGGGGTGGCTTGTGTTGGTGTACGCACGGTGACACGGTACGCCCATAGCGCTTCATAGAGACGGTCATGCCAATCCCTTTTTAAAAAATTTCACTGGTGCCATTATGAAACACCCAGAAACCGCGCTTGCCATTTTTATTTCGCCTCAACCAGATATGCCATTTCAACTGATTTCCTCTCCCAAATATGCCATTACGGGGGTTTACAACACATTTCCCAAATGAATACAGAAAAAATACACAAATACAGTGGGACCCACCCGTGGGTCCCACTTGTCATAGTCTTCTTTTCTTTCTTCTTCGTCCTCTTTCTTCTTCCTCTGGGGAGCTCCATCGGCAACCTCCTCCGGCGAGCTCCTCCGACGAGCTCAACCGGCAAGCTCCTCCGGCGAGCTCCTTGCACCACTGCATGGCTGCACGCGCGCGAGCTCCTCCGGCGAGCCCCCTGCACAATTGCACACGCGCGAGCTCCCCCTGCAGCTCGCCGCTGTTGTCCCTCTGCCATGGCCTGGGCCGCCACCCTTGCTCGCGCAGCCGCTCTTGCTCACGCCGCCGCCCTTGCTCGCGTCGCCGCGATGGTCCTCCTCCTCTGCCCGCGCCGCTACAGAGGTCCTCCGCCCCACCACCGAGCTCCTCCTTCCCAACCTCCGGCACGCCGACCTCCAGCGCCGCCTTCCCCGACCTCCAGCGCCGCGGATGTCCTCCTCCCCTGCCCGCGCCGCCGCCCTTGCTCGCGCCGCGTGGAGCTCCCCTGCTCGCGCCGCCATGGAGTTCCTCCGCCCCACCACCGAGTTCCTCCTCCCCAACCTCCACCCCCAACCTCCAGCGCCGCCATCCCCGACCTCCAGCTCCGGCAGCGGCGGGGTGCAAGGCGACCGCCAACTCCGGCGGTGGTGAAGGAAGAGAGAGGGGGAAGAGAGAGGATGAGGATGATGGAGGAAGAATAAAGATCTAGAGTATGACATGTGGGACTCATGTGTCAGACCGTATTTCTTGAGTATTTTTTTGTATTCATTTGGAAAAACGTGTTGTAAACCCCCGTAATGGCACATTTGGGAGAGGAAATTAGTTGAAATGGCATCTCTGGTTGAGACGAAATAAAAATGGCAAGCACAGTTTTCGGGTGTTTCATAATGGCACCAATGAAATTAACCCATCTCTTTTATGTTTGGTTACAGTCTTCTTCAAGATTTTGCCAAGAGTCTTGTTAAATGCTTCAATCGCACCATTTGCTTGCGGATAGTAACTAGAAGAATAGTTCCACTTGATCTTGTACTTCTCCATGAACCTGTACATCTTGTTAGATTTAAAGGCCTTACCATTGTCGGACATGACTCGGTGTGGGATTCCGAAGCGATAGATGATGTGACGCTCCAGAAAATTGATGACGTTGTCGCTTTTCACCTCACATAGTGGGATAGCCTCAGCCCATTTGGAGAAGTAATCTGTAGCTGCAAGAATGAAACAATGACCTCTCGAAGAAGGAGGGTCAATAGGCCCTATTACGTGATCCCCTAGGCATCAAAAGGCCACGAAGGGATTGTAGGATGGAGACGAGCTGGCGGTAGGTGTTTGAAATCTCCATGGATCTGGCAATTATGACATGACCTTGCCACCTTTAAACAATATGCCATGATGTCGGGCCAAAAATACCATGCAAGTTTTATGCTATGATACATTTTGGGGCCACTTTGATGACCACCGCAAACACCATGATGAATCTCTTGAAGTATGCGTTCAGCTTCTTGACAATTAACGCATCGGAGAAGAATCTCTTGTCCGTCAGAACGCTAATATAAGACACCAGCCTGAAAGACATAGAAAGGGAGTCGACGTTGAAGTTGGCGCCGCTGGACTGGATCATCTGGTAGGCTGCCATGTTTAAAGTAATCGACGAAAGGCTTAAGCCAATCATCTTCGCATACCACATTTGTCATTACGACATTTACGTCATACCTTTCTGGAACCAACTCCAACACAGTAGGAAGTAGCCATCTTTCTTCTATAGTGATTTGCGCAGGTTCTCCTTCAGGGAGGACAAGGGCTGCAGCAAGTTTAGCGAGGGCATCCGCTGTTGTGTTCTTCCCACACGGGACATGGATGACCTCAATCTGTTTGAACTTCTCCATAAGCCTTCGAGCGGTATTGTAGTATGGGATTAGTTCCAGCTTTCGCACCTCATAGATATTATTGACCTGTCGAATTATTAACTGAGAATCACCATAAGCCCAAAGAGAGCCTATCTCAAGGGTCAGCGCCAGAAGAAGGCAAAGAATAAGCGCCTCATATTCTACCTCATTATTAGAACAATCTTCTTTTAGTAGTGAAAATGAATGATATATCAGTTCACCTTGGGGGGTCTTAAACACCAATCCCGCCCCGGCTCTCTTTTTCAGAGTACCGTTTGGATTAGTCTCAGAACGTGAGGCTCCATCAAAGAAGAGCTCCCACGGAGCTTCATGATCTACCATGAAAATCTCTTCATCGGGTAAATCAGTTATGAGGGAAGAATCATCGGGTACCGGATGAGCTGCAAGAAAATCAGCCAAAGCTTGACCCTTCATTGCTTTTTGGGGCACAAAAGTGATATCAAATTCCATCATTAACAAAGCCCATTTTCCCAGTCGCCCAATTAAGGTGGGCTGACTTAGTATGTACCTGATTGGATCCGCTCTTGCAACAAGCTGGATCTTATGTGTTAACATGTAATGCCTTAATTTCTTTAAGGCGAAGATCAAGGCGAGACATAACTTTTCTATGGAAGAATAGTTACGCTCAGCTCCCACCATGGTGCGACTCAAGTAGTAACACACCATCTCTTTGCCTTTCATCATTGTGTTGGGCAAGCAATGCGCCTAGCGAGGCAGGCTGCGTTGCAATGTAAAGAATAAGAGGGCGCCCTTTGACCGGGGTAGCCAGAACAGGAGGGTTGAGCAAATACCTCTTTATACTATCAAAACCTTCCTGACACTCTATCACAAATGAATGGAGCACCTTTCTTCATTAGTTTAGCAAATGGTTGGATGCGTGTAGACAAATTGGAGATGAACCTTCGTATATAAGCGAGCTTTCCTTGTAAAGATCTCAACTCCTTAAGTTTTTCCGGGGGTGGCATGTTGATAATTGCTTTGATGTCCTTTGGCCCGGCGGTGGTTCTACCTGAACGGTCCTAGGAGGTCCATGCCCCAAACCGCATTTTGTCCATGCCCCAAACCGCATTTTGGAGAACGGTCCCGGTTTGGGGCATGGACCTCCTAGGACCGTTCCCCAAATGTCTTGGTGGCAAAACGTACTTGTTCGTAGCCATCGACACCTTCACCAAGTGGATTGAGGCCGAGCCGGTCTCCAACATCATTGCAATCGCCGCAGTACGTTTCTTCCGAAATATCGTCCCAAGATTTGGTGTGCCGAGCAGAATCATCGCCGACAATGGCACCCAATTCACGAGCCGGGAGTTCAACGATTACTGCGAAGAAATCGGAATGAGGCTCGCCCTTGCTTCTGTGGCCCACCCACAGAGCAACGGAGCAACTGAACGAGCTAATGGACAGCTAGTCCAAGGCATTAAAAAGCGGGTTTACGACGCCCTCAAGGCAAAGCAACAAGGTTGGGTCGACAAGCTACCGTCAGTACTCTGGACAGTCCGGACAATAGACAGCCGGGCTACAGGAGAAACTCCTTTCCGACTCGTTTATGGCTCGGAAGCAGTCCTCCCAACAGAAATGAGACTAGGATCCGATCGCGTTGACTTCGCCAGCTTCGTGGTTAACGACGAGGAGCGGCAGCTTGACCTCGATCTACTTGAGGCCCTCCACGAGCAATCCCTACTCCGGGTTGCGGCCTATCAGCAGACTTTGCGTCGTTACGCGGCACGAAATGTACATACGAGGACCCTGCAAGTGGGAGGCCTGGTTCTACGACGCATTCAGAACCTCGCGGGCTCCAACAAACTTAGCCCCAAGTGGGAGGGACCGTACAAAGTAGTCAGCGCGGCACGCACGGGCTCAGTACGCCTTGCCGACAAGGATGGGAACGAGCTCCCTAGCTCATGGAACATCTCCCTGCTACGGCGCTTCAACACTTAAACAGGTCGTAAGTTTCCTTCGTTTCAGTTCATTCCAATTCCTAAAAAAAAACCCTTCCCCCTTTCACGAGTCACGCTGGTTTCAGTCTCGACCATTTTAAGCAAGCCCGTGGCAAAAGCCCGAGGGCTAAGGATAAAGCATTCCGGAGCATTTCCACGACGGGATAAGCCGATCTCTCGCACCCTAGTGAATCTCCGCGCAATGTGGAATTCCCGCGGCCCAAAGGTACAGTAATCCCACGTCAGGTTCGTTTGGATGGTTAACTTGGGCCTCGCAGCGCTCGGGGCTGAGAGATTTTTTAGGCCCAAATTTTTCCTAAGTCCTTAACTTCGCTAAGCCCGCATCGCCGTGCGGCCTAACGAAGCTCGGGGGCTGGGAGTTCGCGAAAAAATTTTCTAAGTCACTCTAGTCTCTAGACCGCGCCCAACTCCAAGATCGCACTTGGACTTAGCCGCGGCCCGGGGGCTGGATAATCAGGCGCACCAAAAACAACCTTTCTAAAGCAATCCATTTGCTTAAACTTCCTAAGTTCGTCTTAAAACTTCGTTACTGTTCATCTAGTTCCTCTGTTTTTGCATTTCAGATTCGCAAATTCGCACAGGAGGAAAGAACAGACAAGATTGACCAGGACAAATTGCTTAAAAGAAACTACATTTCACATGGAAGATCTTACAAGAGCAAAGGGATTTTACAAGCAAAAGAAGGCCTTGCCATCCTTGACTACCACAAAAGGGGCGCCGCGCTACTACAGCTACGACGGCGCCCAAATCCTAACACTACTCCGCTGCTCCTACCAGCGGCGCTGGCGACGAGCCGGCGGAGCCGCGGACTCTGTCGACGACGACGACAGCAGGCCTGGCGCAGGCACTGATGGCCCCGGCGCGCTCGGATGGCGCCTCCGCCGGTTACGGATAGGGTCGCCCATAAACACCCATCGCTCCGCGTCAGGAGCCTCCGCCGGCGCAGCTTCTGCCTCCACAGGCTCCGCTGGAGCCTCTTCCTCCGCCGCGGCCACCGGCGCAGCCTCCCCTCCAGCCACGGCCACCGGCGCGGCATCCTCCTCCGCCGCCAGTGCGGCGGCGTACGCGGCATCGGCGACAATCTGCGCCGCCACCACATCCTTCTCTTCCTCCTCCGCCGCCAGGGCGACCGCCAGCGCCTTGGCCGCCTCCTCGTCAGCGCGGAGTTGGGCATGCGCCGCCAGTGCGGCCGCCTGGCCCATGATGGCGGGGCCGCGGTGGCGGGAGCCACGGCGACAGGGCCCACGACCTCCTCTTCCTCCCTCGCGGGCTGGATCGGCGGCGACGGAGGAAGTGGCGGGTTAGGATCAGCAAACAGAGCTTCACGGAACGCCGCCGCATAGCCGGAGTTCTACTCGGAAGACATGGTTTCAAGCTATCTTTCCTTTCTTGCCCTCTTTGCTCTGCCTCTACTCGGATTTGGCGATCTCTGTTCGCTATTCTAAGGCAAACGCATGCAAGGCGTAAGGATCACGCGGCGTGCTGCGCCTTGCTTTATAGACCAGCGGCTGCACAATGTCCTGTCGCGCTGCGAGTTACCCAAAGCGTCGTTGCTCGCGAAGGGGCAAGCAATTAAAACACACTACCCGAGTTGAAGAGACGCGCGCACGCGCACCGTCTCGCGGAATACCAACCGCGCCAATCGCCACGCAATGCGTGTCCCGGCCCCACTGTCAGTGGCAAAAGAAAAAATCACCGCGTGGCAAAACCCACTGCGCTGATGTGGCCCACTGGTACGAACAAAGACTCAGCGGTCTCCCCGCGGTCTGACGCGTGGCTCAGGCCGGGTGCGTGAACCGGCGCGGGTTGTTTCGCCTCCGTATCTGTGCCTGGCAAACATGCCCTCGCTGTCAGCAGAACACTGTGCCGCGCCGCAGAAACCACAGTGCGCGCGATTTGACACAATAAAATAAGGCAGAAAATGGCTAAGCCCTTCGGCCACCACACATTGCATGGTATTTATCCATTAAACAGGCGTTCGAAAGAAAATGTACAGAAGTTTATGGCGCAGAGTTCGGGAACAGACAGACCGGGTCAAACTATGGCCCGCGCTGCAACCTGAGCCTCTCTAGCTCGGTTTCTAAATCCGGGACTCACGTCTGCGCCTGAAGCAACTCTATGGCTCGCGAGGCCATGTCATTTTGTTCCTGGCGCAGTTTGGCCCGGGCTTCAACGAGCTCCTCCTCCTGTTTCTTCAGGGCTCCTGACTCTGCCATGGATTTCGTCCCGGCTTCGCGGAGCACGGCATTCTCTGCCATGAGCTCGTCGCGGGTTTCCTCAAGCCCACGCACGATGGAGTTATGCTTAGACTTGGTGGCCGCCAGCTCGTCATCGGCCGCCTCTCTGCGTTTGCGCTCCTCATCAAAAACAACCCGAGCCCTGTCTGCTTCTTCACGAGCCGCCTGGGCTTGGCTCTTTACAGCTTCGTCCACCTCCTGAGTTTGAGCGAGCCTCGTCATGGCCTCCCGCTCCTTCTCCTGCGCTGACCTTAGCGCGGACTCTAGCTCGATGACACGCGCCGTGGCACGAGCCTCGACCTCAGCGATTAGCCCGTCCGCGCGCTTTACCTCAGCCCGGGCTTGCGCTAGCCTGGCTGAGAGACGCTCGATCTTCGCCGCGTCATCATCTGACTGCCCACCCATCGCTTCCATCAGCGAGGACGTGTCGGCGATAAGCGTGTAAAGCTGAAACAGGGAAAACCGAATCAAAGCGCAAAAAATTCAGTGCTTAGGCATAACGCGCAGGGTCAAGGATGTTACCTTCTTGGTATGAGCGAGCATGCTCTTCGCCCTCGCTCCAACAGCTCCACGCACATTTCTGTCGAGTCCACGGTCAGGAGCCTCCTGTAGCGGCAAGGGGGGCAGCCAACTGACTCCTCGCTACCCTCCTCCAGTGGCGCGGAGCGTGGTGGCGCTGGCGGCGTGGCTGAAAGCGAGGCCGTTGTCCCAACCGCGGCCGCCCGCCTCTCAGCATCTTTCAGCTTAGCCGCCAGCTCGGCCTTCGCTGCAGTGGCTTGCTCCGCGCCCAATTCAGCCTCGCTGATCCGAGCCTGGGCCCTCACCAACGCGGTTTTGAGCTCGTCCGCCGTTAGCTTAATCGCCGCAAGCTCGGTTAGGTCGTCCAGCTCAGGAATGGGGTATATCTTCGGACGTGGCAGGCCCGTTCGGCCGGCATCCTGCGACCTGGCGGCATCCTGCTGCTCCACCCATTCTGGAGTGGCGGAGATCCAGCCCGCAGACGCTAGCGGAGCCACGCTAGGCATCACTACACTTGTCCAACCATCCGGCGTGAGCACGCGGACCGGCCAAACCCTGTTGACCAACAGCGCCCGTCGGTCAGGCGTCGGAAGCGCTTTCCCAACTGGAGTTTTGAAGTGGTCTGCAATCCCCCTGCGGTCGATTGGCCACCACCCATGCGCCGTGCGCCCTTCAACGCGCAGGGGTGTGATCCACACGGGATTGTCGCTCAAGACGACCTTCACCGTTTCCGCAACCTCCTCGGAAGCGTCCAGTACTGCCACCGGTAGGCAATACGATGGTCCTCCGCGGACCGGCTGGTTCTTGCCCTTCAACTCCGCCAGCCCGGCAGCCTCTAGCTGCGCCAACAGGGGCGCCCCTCCTCTGAGCTCGACCGTTTCGTCCTTTATCAGCCCGGCGGCCTCCAGCTGTTGCAACAAGGGCACCCCTCCTCTGGGTTCAACCAGCTCGTCCTCAGCCGCCACGGCCTCAGCAGAGGGAGGCAACACATCGGCCACCACTTTGACGCTACGCACTGCGACAAAAAACGCGACGATCAGAGGAGAAAAACAGAGTAATAGCGGTCAGCACGGGAAACCAACGCGCTGGCTCAAGCTCGGTGTCCTCGTACGCCCCTAGCGTGGGACGTAGAAAGAGCTCTGTCTCCAGTCCGCCAACACGGCTCGTGGCGGGCACAGCCGCTTTCCTTCGCCCTGCGAGAACCTTCCTCGTAGGTCCTCGCCGCGGCGCCGCTACTGGTGGCGGACCCGACACCAGCACAACCTCCTCGTCATCACTATCGGAAACAGGCTGGTACGTTCTCCTCTTCTTCGTAGGCGCCGCGCCCTGAACGTACGCAGGACAGAGTTTAAGGGCCGCTGGTACCTAGCACTCGACCCATGTCAGAGAATGGAAGCTTACCTGTGCAGGCGCCGCACGTTTCCTTGCGTGCGTCTCTGCACTTGCCCGTGCTGAGCCAGCCGCGGTCGCTCGCGGCACTGGTTTTCCTTTGCCTGACGTCGGCGACAGGGCCGGCGCCCCGCCAGACGCCACCGACGTTCCCGCCGGCGAGTGCCCCTCGGTCAAACCCGTGGCTTGAATGGTTTTCTCAACCGCTTTCCACGTCCGCTGCAAAACAATTGAGGCGACCCGTCAAGACCCCGGGGGCACATGCGCGGCTGTGAATTCGATCAAACACCTTGCGGGCACTCACCTCGGACAGCCTGTCCTTCACAAATCGTATGGGGCGAGGGGTCTTATCCACAGGTAGCAGCATCCTCGTGATCCGCGCGACCTCGCGGACCGGGAGTCCTGCGTGGCATCACTAGCGGTCACAACGTGCCCTGACTTGAGATCAAACGTAAGGGTGCGGCTCGCGCCTACCATCATGAAAGTCCCGATCCGGATCTTCCCAACCATCCATGTCGCTGACGCATCGCTCGCAGCGCCCCAGCGGGCTGATCCGATGTCGGATAAAACCAACGACGATCTCGTAGCCCGTCAAACCCTTCTTAAAGAACCCCTTGATCTCGTCCTCTGTGACTTGATCCTCCGGCTGGGGTTCGCTGCGCTGAAAGATTGGGGTATCCGGCGCGGCCGCAGAGTATTCCAGGGTCGAGCCCCCGCGGTTCAGGTAGAACCATCGCCGGGCCCAACCGTCGACCTTCGTTCTCACCTCGTACTCAGGGTACGATCGACTGCCCCGGGCTCGGCGCGCAGTCAAGTAGAAGACCCCGCCGTTGCCCACTCGGTGGCCGACGGGCTTCAACTCAAAAAAGTGCTGAGAGGGGCGTCGGCCATGGAGGTGCCGGCCAGAGGTGGGGCAGCACGCGGGCGGCGCCGGCCATGGGGACGCGCGTTGGACGCGCTGACCATCTGGGGGCGGCGGCGGCCAGGTACAGAAAAATGGCGGTGGCGGTGCTCCTCTGTTCATCCCCTACAATGAAGAAGATAGAGATAGGAGCATGGCAAACTTATCCACCTGCAATCCCGTTCTCCATCTTGGCTCTCTGATTCGATCTTTCCTTCTGCAATTGATCACCGAAACCTGCAAAAGAGTAGAAGAGATCGTGGAAGGTCTTCCTTGTTTGCTCTCTTGTGATCTGCCGAAGATGTGTGTCGATGGCCCCCTGCCGAAGAGTCCTCCTTGCCGTGAAGAACCTGCAGAGAAAAAAAACCCCTCCAAGAGAGTTCGTCCTTCCCCCCTATTTATGTGTGACGTGAGATATGTTTTATAGACAGGAGAAAGGCCGGAAAATGAGGATCCGGTGTATGGAATTTAAGCCGGATTTGTAGGATCTGGTGTATGGAATTTGTTGGTCACGTGTAGAGATAAAATGGATCGGCTGTTATATGTTTGTTAACGAAGATCAGCACCGTCATTATCTTTTAATCATGCACATTTGTTGATAATTATCCTCCGATTAATTATTCAATAATGCGATAAATTATCAGCATTAAAAATTAATCGTGAAATTTTGACGTCAAACACCGGCGCTTCTCTGAGAGGAGATGCCGGTGGAGTGACGGACAGGGTGGCTTAAGACCCCTGTCCGTGATCCTCTTCTTGCTCCCCGGTGGCAGGGATTTCTCCCAGCTCGCCGGAGGTTGCCGTCGCCACAGGGACGGTCTTCCCCTGCGACGAAGTGTCCGGCAGAGCCGCTTGCTCGGCCCCGCCTTGGGCAGTGGGTAGAGCCGAAACCTCGGCTCCGCTCTTCGTGACGTCGTGATCCGCTCCTTGCGCTTCCAGCCGGTTGATCGTGCCTTTCAAGGCTTCGATCCGGTCACTAGGCCAGGACGGGACCGCAGCCCATGCTGCCAGTTTGTCCTTCAGGGCGAACAGTCTCGTTGCTCGTGAGGCACCGTGCAGGTGCTCGGGCAATAAGGACCGCTCAACCGCCGCGTACACGTAGTCCGCGTCGATCTCTTCTTGGACAGCTGATGAATAAAGGGGCAAGTTAAATCCTGCGCTGCTCTGTAAGGTGTAAGGTCGAAACTGCATACCTACCGTGGAGGGCTTAATCTTCCTCTTCGTCGTTACAACTTTCCGCCTCTTCCTCGGGGGCTCCTTGGCTCCTTATTCGCCTTGGCCTCCAGATGGTTGCGGAGACAGACTCAGCTCACTGCTGAGCTGAACGCTCTTTTCTCGCAGCGCAAGAAGTTTTTCCTTGTGCGCGACTTCTTCCTCGAACCTCCTCTACTCGGCGACCTATTGCAGCCGTTCCATATGGCTCGGGTGAGCCTGCGCATAGCGTCGAAGCCAAAGGGTCATGTTCCTTACCTCTTCGTCGCTTTGTTCGGTGGGGAGGGATGGGCTTGGTCGTCTCCCGCTTGGCTGGCCGCGCGTGCGCTTGGCCTGCTCGGCACGCTTCATCGCCACGAAGGGCTTCTTTGAGGGCAGGCGGCCACCATGGCGCGGCGAGCTCCGCGTCGGTTCGGTCGCCACCTTGGGCTTCGCGGCCACCTTGGCCTTGCCCTTTCTCGCACCCTCGGGATCGGAGAGCTCCTTCACGATCCCTCCGAGGATCAGCTGGTCCTCCTGTCCGTTTGGGTAGCGAATGTTAGCATGCTGTAAAAGTGTAAGTCTTGCAAGACCGAACAGGGTATAAGTGTTTTACCTCGGGTGTGCGGACGAGCACATTGCGTGGACACGTGTAGACCACCTCGCCGGTGACCTCGCCGCCCTTCTTGGCAGCCCTCAGCATGGAGTCGACCCGCTCGGTCACCCATGCATCGGTTGGTTGCACTGCCCGAACAGAAGATCATCTTAGTTCCTGTTCGGATGAAATCATTAAGGAAAGGTTGAGTCTTAAAGGCTCTTACCCGTGCTCTCCCTTGTGATGTCTTCCCATCCTTCTATCTTGTAGAAGGGATAGGATCTTCTCCGCAGCGGACAGATCCTGTTCGCTGTGAAGTCACGGATGATCTCCCTGCCCGTGAGCCCGAGGCTCACGAGGGAAGCTATCTTCCGCGTCAGGTGCCAATCCTCGTCGGACAGCTCCGGTTGAGGCATTGCGGTTCCCTTCGCCGGAGCCTGTCCGGTGAAGACGAGCTTGCTGTCGTCGCCCCGCTTGGTGTAGAACCACCTCGTCCACCACCCGCCCTCGAGACGAGCAGTGGTGGACGAGGGTACGGCGCGTCGTCGGCGGTGGCCCGGAGCCTGAGGTAGTAGCACCCAAGCGTCACTGTGTTGTATTGAAGGAACAGCCCCACCGGTGGATCGATGCCTAGATAGCCCTCGCATAGGTGTGCGAAGACAGCCATCTGAAGGATCGAGTTGGGATTCAGATTTGCGACCTCCAACCCGCTGATGTTCCGGGTGAGCCTGCGTGTAACGTTTAAGCCAGAGGGTCATGATCCTTACCTCTTCGTCGCTTTGCTCGGCGAGGAGGGAGGGGCTTGGTCGTTGCCCACTCGGCTGACCGTGCACGCGCTTGGCTTGCTCAGCGCGTTTCGTTGCCACAGGGGGCTTCTTCGAGGGCTGGTGGCCGCCATGGCGCGGCGAGCTCCGTGTCGGCTCAGCCGCCACCTTGGGCTTGGTGGCCACCTTGGCCTTGGCCTTTCTCGCTTTCTCTTTTTCGGATCCGGAGAGTTCCTCCACGATCCCTCCAAGGATCAGCTGATCCTCCTGTCCATTTGAGAAAGCGAATGTTAGCACAGTCTAACAGCACAAACGGGGTTTGATCGACCTACCTCGGCTGTGCGGACAAACACGTTGCGCGGACACGTGTAGGCCACCTCGCCGGTGACCTCGCCGTCCTTCTTGGCAGCCTTCAACATGGAGTCGACCCGCTCGGTCACCCATGCATCGGTCGGTTGCACTGCCCGAACAGAAGATCATCTTAGTTCCTATTCGGATGAAATGATTCAGAAAAGGTTAGGATGAGTCTTAAATGCACTTACCCGTGCTCTCCCTTGTAATGTCTTCCCATCCTTCTATCTTGTAGAAGGGGTAGGGTCTGTTCCGCAGCGGACAGATCCTGTTCGCTGTGAAGCCGTGGATGATCTCCCTGCCCGTGAGCCCGAGGCTCACAAGGGAGGCGATCTTCCGCGTCAGGTACCAGTCCTTGCCGGACATTTCCGGTCGGGGCATTGGGGTTCCCTTCGCCGGGGCCTATCCGTTGAAGACGAGCTTGCTGCCGTCGCCCCGCTTGGTGTAGAACCACCTCGTCCACTACACGCCCATCGAGTCGAGCAGTGGCGGACGAGGGTACGGCGCGTCGTCGGCGGTGGCCCGGAGCTTGAGGTAGTAGCACCCAAGCGCCGAAGCGGCGGAGCTGCTCCTTATCACTGTGTAGTAGTGAAGGAACAGCCCCACCGGTGGATCGATGCCCAGATAGCCCTCGCACAGGTGTGCGAAGACAGCCATCTGGAGGATCGAGTTGGGGTTCAGATTTGCGACCTTCAACCCGCTAATGTTCAAGAAAGCTTCAACAAAGTCGCTCTCAGGGGACCTCAACCCGAACAGTGCGAACTGTTCGAAGCTGACAATCTCCCCCTCGAGCGGCTCTGGAGTTTCCTCTCCCCCGAGCAGCCTCCAGCTACCGGCATCGATGTGACCCTCCTCCTCCCAAGTCTTCAAGTCTTCCTCGGTCAAGCTAGTGGCTATGAATTTGGCCATAGCGATTCCCAGGTTTGGACAAGTGGCTTGGGAGCGAGTGGTGGCTGTTGATGCTGAGCGCGGTTGGAATTAGGGCCTGGGAGAGAGAAGATGCGCGAGAGCAGAAGTGGCGAGCCACGGGCGGCTTGGGTGCTTTTATAGACCCAAATGAGCAGCTCTGCAATGGATCTTTGCCACGGAACGGCTAGTTTTTTACCGTAACGGCTAGGTAAAAACGGTCGCCTGTTTCACTACGCAGCGAAGTTACCGTTGGAGTCTGCCAACGGCTATTTTTTCCAGTATCTACACTGAAGGCTGGGTACTCTGCTTGGGCAGATGTGATTCCTTGTTCGGCGCAACAGAGTTGCTCGATACTGATCGGGTTTGTTTGGTTCCGGACAGGTCTTGTTCGGAAGAACATAAACCTGTTCGGTCTTTCGTTGTTTGTCTCTGTGATGGAAAAATCTCCCTCTTCGTGACTTGGAGTCTCAAGAGGAAGACCCCACTCTGGTGAGATATTCCACTTGAGTCTCGGGGGCTAGCTGTCGGGGATAAAATTACGGCCCATTGCCATGGCCCACTCCCTGACGGCTAAATCGAACAGCTTACCAGGGCCTAGTTCCCTGGAAGGTTGTATCTGGCCCATATGCATCCTGCCGAACAGCTTCCTGGCTGGTATGGTACGTAACGGCCAAGAAATCGTGTTTGAGTCCGTCTCGAACAGGAGTTCTGCATGGCTACGTGAAGACCCGGACGTGGTTTCCCGGGTTGGAATAGGAGTCGTGATCCCCAAGACTTGGAGTTTACCTCAATCAAACAGCCTACTAGGGCCTAGCTCCCTGAAAGGTTCTATCTGGCCCATGTGCATCTTGCCGAACAGCTTCCTGGCTGGCATGATGCGTAACGGCCAAGGAATCGTGTTTGAGTCCGTCTCGAACAAAAGTCCTGCACGGCTACGTGAAGACCCGGACGTTGGTTTCCCGGATTGGAATAGGAGTCGTGATCCCCAAGAATTGGAGTTTACCTTATTTGCCGTGGGACGTATTTGGCATGGTATGAGTTCGTTACGATCTCGTGGTTAGCCCGGCCCGATTATCTCCCGGTAGGTCGGTTCATCAACACTATATAAACAAGGCTCCTACGGCGTGTAGAGGGCACGATCTTACGACCAAGAGACGTGGCATTGCCGCATAATACATCTTGTACACACATAATCTCGCCGAGACTTGTTCATCTCGTCGAGCTTCCACCTTGTAATCCTCTTTGTTATAAAGATAGGCTGGACGTAGGGCTATTATCTCTTCGAGAGGCCTGAACCAGGATAAAAACCCGTGTCTCCCTGTTCGTCGCTGGTTGCTGTTCGTGTTGTTCGGCGTGTCTCCTATCTCCCCTTCTCAAGAACCTTAATCGACTTGAGATCGATATCTCAACCGTCGACAGAAGTTGTTGACAAGTTGTTACCTCTAAAAGTTGCTATCATATGAATCCAGAACAAAGTACATGGCATAGTGTCCGAAGCTCTTATATCGGGTTATATATAGCAAGCAACTGAGGTTGAACCTTGATAGCTAAATACAAGTCTTAGAGCATGTGGAGCTCTGATTTGATGAGTCGTTATATGTATCCCTGAAGAGGCCAGTGCTCTCCTATTATTGACATTTTTCCGCTATATCTGAATTCTGGCAGATGATATGAACAAATATGCAGTTAATGGATTTTAAAAATCCTATTGAGATCCTAGAAGGATTCATTGTTCCTTGTGATAAAGCATATAAAAATCGTGAAATATATGTAAAACTTATACCTAATAATTCTTACAGAAGTAAGATCATTTTCTTGCAGAAAGTCAAACTTAATTTACACCAATGTTCCCTAGAAATGGACAATGACCCATCGATACTCGATAGTATTGAAATGAGGAACTTAAAGACTAGAAGTTCACCACAGGAGCACTTGTAAAGTGCACCTCTGACCAGAAGTCAGGAGAGTGGTAGTGTTCTCTAATACCCTAAAGGTACGATATAAATTGGTGTTAATGGCAAATTGATTAATCCCCTGAATGCCAAGGTAAGACAGGTTCGATTACATGTGTAAAACCTACATAATAGGCTACTTGGTTCTAGTTGAACCACTTAGAGATAATTGCAAATACCAAGACCCAAAAGGTTTAATAAATTACATCAAGAAGATATATGATGTTGCAATTTACTTTACATCAGGGTAGTAAAGTCCCCTGAAGTGGAAAAGATTTGTTAAGCCTAGGACAAAATGAGGAGGTGCTAGGACCAGAAGTTCTTTACCTCAAGTGCTATTAGAAGCACATATGTATCTTGCCAATTATACCAGGCCTCACACTATGTTTATGGTGAATTAATTGGTTGATATAGTGCAGTGCCAACCAAAAGACATTGGGTTGACACGAAAGATATTTTTAAATACATGTTGGTTATGCGGGACCTCAGGTTGTTTAACCGAGAACCATGGTGGGTTATATGGATGCGGGATTTATGTTTGATCTGCATATGGCTAATTCTCATACTGAGTTTGTTTACAAGTATGGCAGTACAACGATTTCATGAAAATCGAGTAAGCAAACATTGATGGCGGTGGCCACTGATCACTCTGAGATTACTGTTTCATTTAAGGCCTCACAAGAATGTGCTTGGCTTTAAGGGATGGTGACCATGTACAGAAGTCATGTGGTATTGAAACCATCGATACCCCCATGATTATCCATAAGGGTACTGTTGCTTGTATTGCATAGGTGGATATACTTGTGAATTAATATAAATTGTTCCCGAATTATCTCATATTCATCAAGGTTTTAAATTGCGGTTTTCACAGTTTATTGGCAATGTCCGAAAAAAGCTATCGCAGAAACTATCCAATATAGTGTTTTAATATAAATATTATTTTAAAATTTAAATTTTATATAATATTAATCACATCCAATTAAATAAGAGACACAAAACTTTCCTTTATAAGTAATTGTAGACTAATGTATGACCATATGACCAGAATTAATGTGTCCTATTTTTCCCAGTTTCATTATATATAAACTTTTTAAGTGATTATTTAGTAGTTAAATATTTATTTATCGCCTTTTCAACTTAGATGACGTAAGAATGAAAAAGAGAATAACAAAATATATAACTAGTATTTTGGATTTTCACAGAAAAATGAGAAAATATCATAGCGGTGCTATAGCAGCTACAAAATAGCGGAAATAGCAGGCATAGCTGTGTTTGGGGAATTTTTGTCCTTAGCGTAGCGTTTTATGCCCAAAAGAGCTATATCGGTGTGTATTGCGAAGCTATAGCGGGCTATTTAAAACCATGATATTTATAGTTTTCTGAAGTATAGTGTGATGGATGTACAGAAGGCATTGAGATAGGTGACATCGAGGAATGTCGTGCTTAGGGGCAGCATATGCTAAGTATGATCAGTTCGTATGAGATCATTAAGATGTCATTTTGTACAAACCTAGAAGGTTGACATGACAATCATTTTAAAGTATTTACCACACCACAGCAAAATCCTAAAGATCTACATCGCAAAAGGTACAGAAGGTTACTTTGATCCTGAAAATTATAAATTGCACTCTTTTTTGCTTGTATGCGGTTTTCCCAAAGTGTTTCTCATAATAAGATCTTTAATAATGCAATATTACAATACGACATGTATGTGTAGTGCACTCTTTTGTTCAATCATATTTTCCCACTGGGTTTTTGGATGGAGTTTTTGGTAAGGCATTGGCATATCGTGGTTTCGCCCAAGGGGAGTGTTGTAACCCTATGTGATTTATGGTCTGTAAGCTCATCTCTATTAGGGTTATGTCTACAGTTATTATTGGTAAAGCCAAATATAGGCTAGGCTATATAATAGATGGAACCCCTTTTGTATATAAGAGAGAATATTAATAAAGATCATCGTGTGTCTGGCTCTTTCTCTCTAAATTTGTGTCTCCTATTTATTGTGATTATTGTTTGCGTTCATACGACAACCGAATTACAGCAAACATGCATGACATGAATAGTGCTTTAGAAGGTGAGATAGAGGGGCTGTTGGAGATACTATTATCGCAGAAAATATGCTCACTGACATGTGGGATCACAGTTGGGTAGAGCCTAGCAGCTGTAATTTCAATCACCCAGATGAAGCATATCCTCTAGCATTTGTAGGTAAAGTTACTCAACTACCCTTAATAAGTTATGCGAGTGGCTATCGTTCCTCATTTGGCTTAAGAAAGATGGGGCTATTTTCATTTCATGTTTTGCTGGGTGAAACATGAACCTCTCGTTCTGAGATGTTAGGCTATCTCAGTCATATGTCAAGCCATGAGTCGGGACTTCGGAGTATGAGGCCATAGCGGGCGGAGTCCACACGTCAATGCCAATGGCAATAATTTTCCACTGCCGTACGGAGAGGATCGGCGTCCCCGGCAACTTCCCAACATGCTGCCGATCGTCTGCCTTACGGCAAGGGAAATTACCGGCGGATGGGGAAGGAACGGCGACGTAGGGGCGGTGGGGGGCGTCGACGGTGTTCGCACGGCACTCAGACATTGCTCGCTGCACCGTCGAGTCGCTCCCGTACGCCGCACGCGGCGGCGCCCGAGGATGACTTTCGTGAGGGCGAGAGGTAGCGAGAAAGGAGCGCGACGGTGAAGGTGCTGCTCCCCGGCGGCCAGGGACGTGGTAGGTGAGGTGCGCAGATACGACGCCCGTGCGTAGGAGCTGAGGCGCGCGCGCAGCATCTGGAGCGATGGCCGCGAATCTAATGCGGCGACCGGCAACGACGACAGCCACCCTGAGGGAGAGCACGCGGGTGAGCTCTAAGCCCAGGTGAGTCAAAGAACACCTCAGATTTTCCCTTTGATTGGGTATTTACGGCTATTTAGGGCTTCCAAATTTGGGAAAGAATTGGGGATTTTCCCGTTTTGCTAAACTAGGGTTCTAATTCATCCTTCCCCTTCAAAAAGGCCATTTTTAAGCCGAATTTCAAAAGATTTTAATTTTGTCCGAGCCGAATTTGATTTTAGGGTTTTGGCAATTTGGGGGTTTTTTGCTTAGGGTTCTAACTTTGCCCAAATCACCTCCTCCTCGTTGCTAGCTAACAGTACAAATCCGAGCCACTTATTAACTGACCGTGAGCAATTAGGTAAGCATGATTAGGTAAGTATTATCATCAGTGATCCAAACAAGATTAGCTCGTAACAAAATTAATTGATACAATCAATTAGGGCGTAACCGAAATTACTTAGGGTTCTAATCGGTTCAGGATTAGGCTAAGGTGTCACACGATTGGTAGTGTTGAGAGAGCTCTAGCCATTCTCTCTCTATATATATAGGCGGCGATTTTGGGATGGATGTTCGACCCTGCGAGGGCCGTCGAACGCTTCGTGTGGCCCGATCGGCCCACCAACAGCGCGTCCATCCGCTAAAACAACTCGGCGCCCAACGGAACAAACTTCTTTCGCCATTCTTTCACCTTCGTTCTTCCCCTAAATCGAAGGCCGCCGTAGCGTGCTCGTAAATCACTCACTGTTTGCATGTAATGACGTCAGCGATGACGTAAGCGAAAAGATTTTTTTTTTTCAGTTTTCTCTTTCAATGAACTTAAATTTTTGACTGGTTGCTCTAATGCACGAACCGTTTGCACCGCTGCGTTTCTCGCATTTCTACGAAGAAAACAAGACCAATGTTGATATTGAAACAATTTGTTATCCAAATGCAACAATTAGTTTAGCCTTTTGAAACAATATGGATAGCCTGCTGAAAGAATTACTTTTGCCTAATAATGTATAACCAAGTGAAACAGTTGGTTTAGCCTTTTAAACAATATATATAGCATGATAAAACAATTGGTTCAGCTTATTGAAACAACATATATAGCCTGCTGAAACAACTAGTTCAGCCTATTGCAACAATTTGTCTAGCCTGATGAAATAATTTGTATAGCCTATTGAAACAATATGTTTGACATGTTAAAACAATTAGTTTAGCTGTTGGAATAATCTATCTAGTCTGTTGAAACAATTTGTACAATTTATTAGAACAATATTTTTGGCCTATTGAAATAATTAGTTTATCCTACTGGAACGATATGTCTAGTCAAATGTAACAATTAGTTTATTCTATTGGAACAATATGTCTAGTTGCCGAAATAACTAGTTTAGCCTATTGAAAACAATCTGTATAGACTGTTGAAACAATTTGACTAATGAAAAAAATAAAAATACAAAAAAATATTTAAAATGAGTTTATTAGGATTTTAGATGAATTAAGAAATTTATTCTATACATTTTACACTCCATATGAAATAGAGACAAAAATAAGAAAATTAAATAGAAAAAATGAACCCTCATTTTTTACTGGCAGCGACAAGCAGCGCATCAGCGAGGATGCTGAAACCACACTGCTGGGCCGCGTGCGTCCGAATATGAATGTGACATCGTCAGTTTTATTTTTCATTTTTGAAATGAGCATGTGCATTTAAATGCATTTTAAATCTTCTTGTCCTGCCTGCCACCTGTCTTCTCTCACGACCCTGCAACCACGGTCCAGCTCTGTCTCGCTCTCGCCTGATGCTCCGCTTTGCTTACTCCTCTCTTCTCCCTCCCTGGTTAGCCGCCAACGCGACTCCCGCCAAAGCTCCATCGTTGCTACCTGTGCCGCCACTGCACCACCTCCCGCCGCTGGTCTCTCCACCCACCCACCCCCCCTCTTTCTCCCTATTTCCCCTCTCCCTTTTCTCTGGGCGTTGTCCTATTGTCCTGCCGGCCGCCGCCACCGTCCCTTCCGTCCCCGCCCCGCCCCGTCCCTCTTCTCCCCTCTCTCTCCGCGGTATCCCACAAGTATCAGACAGATATCCATAGAGTATCCTATTTATTTTTATTATTTCAAACTAAAAATGTACGATACGCCTTTTGAACCTATCATAGCGTATTTGATACGTATCCGTACCCGGTATATGTGGGGATACGGATGCGTGAATTTTGAGAAGAATCCGGGTGTCATAAGTCTGAAACCAACAGAGAGCTACTATAGAAGCCCATATTTTGCTATCCTTCACCATATTACCAAAACATCGACTTCCAAATCACAGTTTGAGAGAAATTACATCAAAAGCACTGCCCCTGCCCTTAAACTAACAATTCAAACCTCTCTTCCCAAATTTTGATCTCAAGGATCAGCTCCTTCATCTTCAGTCTGGGCTTGCCGTTATTCAGCCCTGGATCTAGTACTAGTACATGTCCAAGAACCAAACTAAGCCAATACCAAGCAATAACTTATTCATCACTTGAAACACATGTTTGTCTCGATGATTTGGGAGTCATTAATCACAGAAATATAATTGCCAATAATTTATGGCCTAAACTCTCACAAACACGTGCCTTCACTTTAATTTGGATAAATATGCCAATTGATGGATATCCAAAAAATAAAATACCAAATAAGGTGAAGTCAATATCCAACCATGGGAAGTTTGCTACCATGCAAATCCAAATGGACATGTAGCAAAATAAGTTATTGTGGTAAGGCAATTGACAACTTTATGTAATATTAATCAGAATTTATAGGTGTTTTTAAATATCAGCATTGCAGTTTAATGATGGGAAGCAGGGCGAGCCTGATGAAATACTAGTAAAATATGTTCTCATTTTGGTTTCTCCCTTTCAAAATTTATATTAAACTGCATTTTTTGGATGTAGCATCTCACCTCTGATGCATCATGATTGGATATATGTATCATCACATCACCTACACAAGTGTCTTCACTCCTGCCTAACATATTGTAATGTATCTGAATTTATACAAGGCGTGCACCAATGTTTCCACTACTTGTGTTGCTGCTCCTTGAATATTCACTCCAAGTCCATCCAACATCAAGTTTGTTTGCTCAAGCAGCAACAGCACCACTGTACAACATGACAATCAACGACAAAGATGCCTTGCTGGAATTTAAGGCTAGTCTACACAGCCAATCCGATGCACTGGTGTCATGGAACACAACTCGTGATTTTTGCCAATGGCCTGGCATTACCTGCAGCCTTAGGCATAAAGGAAGGGTCTTGGCACTAAACCTCTCCTCAGCAGGGCTTGTTGGCACCATCGCTCCTTCGATTGGAAACTTATCATTCATGAAAATTTTAGACCTTAGTTCGAATGCACTGCATGGTGAGATTCCATCAACGATTGGCAACCTACAAAGGTTGCAGTATCTCAATTTTTCAGGAAACACACTCCATGGTGGGATCAGAGATGGCCTAAGGAACTGCACTGGTCTTATAAACATCATGCTTGAATCGAACCAGCTGACAGGGCAAATTCCACCTTGGCTTGGTGGCTTTTCAAAACTTGTTGCCTTAATCTTGTCAAAGAACAACCTTACTGGGACCATCCCACCATCACTAGGCAATCTTTCGTCGCTGGAGGCGCTGTATGTCGACAACAACCAGCTTGAGGGTACCATCCCTGTGGAACTTGGCAGGCTCAATAACCTCCAGTGGTTGGCTTTGTTTGTAAACCACCTTTCGGGCACCATCCCAGAAACTGTATTCAATCTTTCATCGGTGGTTGCTTTTGGAGTAGATCAAAACGACCTGCATGGTACACTGCCTCCCAACTGGGGAGACAACCTACCAAACCTTAAGTACATCTTCCTTTCCTTGAACCACTTTACAGGAAGTGTTCCAGCCTCGCTTGCCAATGCAACCATGATATACACTCTAGACCTTGGTGTTAATAACTTCACCGGAATGATGCCTTCAGAAGTCGGAAAACTTTGCCCAAGCATCTTTTCCTTTGACAAGAACCAAATTGAGGCAAATAGCATAGAGGGCTGGGAATTTCTCACATTCTTGACAAACTGCACCCGCCTCCGTGTGCTTAGCTTCCGGAACAACATGCTTGCAGGTGAGCTGCCAAGCACGGTTGCAAACTTATCGACGCAGCTCCAGGTGTTTTATGCTGGATTCAACATGATCCATGGGAAGTTACCACATGACATCGGCAATCTTATTGGCTTGCAGAAGCTGTTTCTCAGTCATAACAGTCTTGTTGGCGTCCTGCCAAGCACGATTGGCCAACTGAAAATGCTACGTTATTGGGGTCTAGATGGCAACCTATTAACAGGGGCCATTCCATACTCACTTGGGAACCTCACAAAGCTGCAGCTAATCACTTTGGACAATAACAACTTTCAAGGACCTCTTCCTGTGAGTATCAGGAACCTGCAGGAGTTGAGTGTTGCAACGCTCTCACACAATGCATTTGTAGGTCCATTCCCTAGAGCGATATGTAACCTGTCATCTTTGTCATACATCCTTGATTTGTCTGACAACAAATTTTGATGGTCCTCTTCCATCTGAAGTTGGAAGCCTTACTAAACTTTCGTACTTGTACATCTCTCGGAACAACCTGTCAGGATCTCTTCCTGACGCACTAAGCAATTGCCAGAGCTTGCTCGAGCTCCACTTGGATGGTAACTCCTTTAATGGTAGTCTCCCAACATATATCAGCAAAATGCGTGGGTTGGTAGTGCTAAATTTGACCAGCAATAGCTTTTCGGGTGTGATTCCTCCAGAATTAGGACAGATGACGGGGCTGAGTGAGTTAGGTCTTGCACACAACAACATCTCTGGGCAGATCCCAGTGACAATCGAAAATATGATTTCACTGTACCAACTTGATATATCCTTCAACCATCTAAATGGCCAAGTTCCTGTTCATGGTGTGTTTGCTAATTTAACTGGATTCTTGTTCATCGGCAATCCTGGCCTTTGTGGAGGTATACAGGGGCTACACCTGCCAGCATGTCCAACACAATCATGGAAGCAAAGTGCAATGAAACACCAAGTTATTATAAAATCTGTTATTCCAATTGGGAGCATTTTGTTTTTTGTATTGGTGTTTCTCTTCTTCTATTCAAGAAAGAATAGGGTAACTCGTTCTACGACAGTGGCAACAGGAGCTCTCTCTTTGATGAATGGTCAGTATCCTAAAGTTTCTTATGCTGATCTGGTACAAGGAACTGATGGCTTTGCTACTACAAATTTGATTGGTAGAGGACGATATGGGTCTGTATATAAGGGGAAGTTGTCAATCAACAATGCAGAAATTGTAGTGGCTGTAAAGGTTTTCGATCTTCAGCAGTCTGGTTCTTCCAAAAGTTTTGTAGCCGAGTGTCAGGCACTTAGTAAGATTCGGCATCGTAACTTGATCAGTGTCATAACCTGCTGCTCTAGCACTGACTCAAGACAGAATGATTTCAAAGCCCTTGTGTTCGAGTTCATGCCAAACCAGAGCCTTGACAAGTGGATACATGATCTGCGCCCAGATTCAGATGTGCCAAGGCCTATATCAGGCCTGACTCTAATGCATAGACTAAGCATTGCTGTTGATGTTGCAGATGCAATTGACTACTTGCATAACAACTGTCAACCAGTGGTAGTTCACTGTGACTTGAAGCCAAGCAACATTCTTCTCAATGAAGACTTTGTTGCCTATGTTGGGGATTTTGGCCTTGCAAAGATCCTGTCTGATTCGGAAGGCGAGCAATCCACCAATTCGAAAAGCTTCACTGGGATAAGAGGCACAATTGGATACGTCGCTCCAGGTAATTCAAAATATCATCTCTCCATTATCCTGTACTTTCTTTGAAGTCTGAACAACTGATGATGTTCTTGGCCCACTGTAGAATACGGGGAAGGTGGCCAGGTTTCTACATGTGGAGATGTTTTCAGCTTTGGAGTTGTACTCCTTGAAATGTTGATAGGAAAGGCACCCACACATGGCATGTTTGTTGACGGATTAGCCATTCAGAGCTATGTGGGCGCAAGATTCCCAGATAAGCTGATGGAAATTGTTGATCCGTTGCTGCTGTCCACCAATGAACAAAGGAATTCACAACACATAAGCAATGGAGAAGAAGAAATCAACAATGTCATCATCTCTGTAACTAGGCTTGCACTGTCGTGCTGCAACCTGACGCCATCAGAGAGGATATGCATGGAAGGTGCTGCAGCTGAAATGCGCAAAATAAGGGCCCAGTACCTTAAAAAAATATAGCTAGTATAAATAGTACATAAATGACTGAAGTTTTCCATGTACCATTTCCTGTTCTTGAATTTTACATATCTTCCTCCAAAGGACTTCTCAACATGTTACATACATTACTTCCATGGAGAAAATACGTATGGAATCCAATCTTGGCATATTTATCTTTTATACACACGGTGAAACACACTTACTTGTTTGCCTTGTCAGGCTAGAGCGCAATTTCGATTAGAATACTTATTGGATTGAAAACATCGTTAATCCAAGTTTTTAATTCGAAGAAACTGAAATATATGAACTGTACTATTTTTCTCACAACTCAATATGTATATTTTGCAGAAGAACCACAACTAAAACATCAGCGTTGCTTGGTTTACTAGGCTCTCGTTTGATCTCATTTAGAAGTTACCAATGTTCCACATATTTTGCTCAGGAAAAAATACATTTAAAAACAAGGGATATTAAATACAAATAAAAGTATGCCTCCCCTCCCGCTCCTCCCCGCCGCCGCTATAATTAACGGTCTCAGCAACCCCCCAAATAAGCTCGACGGCATTTGTTTTGGTATGTGAATGAAACTCGAGGCATTGTTTCCAGTAGAGTTAGCAGGAGATTCGCACCTAGGTTCAGTGAGATGCATTGTACATCTACATCAGTCATCAGGATCGAGTACAACGCCCGTAATAAAGGATTTTTCAGATTGGGATTCCAAGCAAAAAAAGCTATTCAGATTGGGATTGCAAGCAACAAGCTATTGCAATAGCATATCTTATGCCACTCATCGTGTGGCCAGTTCACGCAGATCTTCAACCTTCCGGCCCAAACCGATTTGGAGCAGCAAGTTCGTACTGATTGAGATGAATAAATAAGCTGCTTGAGTTGAAGTTAGTTGTTTATAGGACTGAATGGATAAATTGACTGAACGGATAAGGTTGAACGTTCCAACCTTTAGTTACACATTAGAAAACTTAAGTAATCGTTAAGATGAACCCCAGGAAATGTAAAAAATGCTTCTACAGAGTCAGAGCATCCCCGGCAGGGCCTCCAAATTTCCCTCTATCGTTACAGTAACTGCTACAGTAATCGCTACAGTGCAAAATCCCTCTCACATGCATCCAATTTCCTCCTGCTGCATTTGAAAATTTTTGAAATAGAGGTGCATTTGGGGGGTGAGATGGGGATGCTCTCAAGAGGAGAAAAAGCAAAATGAGCAGATACACTGCCATCACCATGGGAAGTGGAAGTGAACTTTACAACGTCCCCGACCTCGGAGTTGCCCTTGAGCATAAAGATGGCCTTCTTGGTGGCGTTGGCCGAGGACAAGCGCCTGGCGGGGGTCAACCGCCGTAGTCGCCGTAAGATGTTGGAATGGACCTGCGAGTTGCCATAGAGGAGGACGGAGGGAGGAGGCACGAAGCCTCTCGGGGAGGGAGATTGCGAGATGGAACCATGGAGGCCTAGGCGGCGGCGATGAGGGCATGTGCGAGAGGTTAACGGTATACCTACCCGAATACATATTTGGCTACTCTTTACTATGTAAAATTTCATACGTTCCTTTGCAGGGGTGCCTCTCAACATAATTTCACCGCAAAGCCTTTTTCTGTAAACACCATTATAAAGTATTGAGGAGGAGGGGTCCCTCAATTTGATCAGCGCCTTGGTGCAACTGGGCCTGAGCAAGCGCATGGTCCTGGAGGACTACTTGGGCAACTACATTTGCCCATTGAAGAGACAGGACCATCCCTTCTGGATGATCTCGAGGTGGCGAGATTGAACCCGCGATGCTCATGAAGGTAAGTTCTCGGCTTGCTCTCTGCACATCTAGCCTTCCTATGTGTGGTCGACGGGTCTCAGACAGTACGTGGAGCGTTTCCCCAGACTGCAGAAATCGCTTAAAGGAATTAGGTTTTTGGAACTGGAGGTGAAATGATTGGTTAGGATCAAATGTTTTGCCCCCAATGAATGGAGTGCTCCTGTATTTATAGGGGAGCTACCGGACGCCCCCCAGACGCCGTCCGGCAGCGCAAATCTGCCAAAATTGAACGTGATCGGACGCCGTCCGGTAACTACTGGACGCCGTCCGACAGATTGCACTGTGCAAGCGATTTGCTGGTCGGACGCTGTCCGGCTACGCCCAGACGGCGTCCGACAGAGAGTATAAATCGTGCTGAAATTTGTGGGGGAATTTAGGTGGGTTTCTCTCTCTCTAGAAGTCTCACAAAGGGATATTTGGGTATTTTCGAGAATTCGCAAAGATCCGGCATAGTCCGAGATATTCGAACCCCTTTTGAAATCCGACGAAAAACAGGAAATAAACCTAACTACTCCTAACCTATACATGACCTCTTCTCACGCCCGGTCACGCACTAAAATCTCGGAGCAGCTCACAAATTTGTCGTCGCTTTAGGTTAGGGTTTTGTAAAAACGCCGAGTCTTCGCTAGGGTTCCTAGAAGTCCAAAAACCCCCTAGCACTTTACATTAATTAATTTGACATCAATGCCACTAATAAAAATTAGGGCTCAACGATGCTCACACGCCTACTGCGATGAGCGACACAGAAGCTTTGGTAAAGCGCTGCGAAGCTTGCCAGTACTGCCGACGGTTGAGATATCAGTCCCAAGTCAACTAAGGTTCTTGAGAAAGGGAGATAGAAGACCTGCCGAGCAAGGAAAATAGCAATCAACGGGCAACAGGGAGACACAGGGTTTTTTATCCTGGTTCGGGCCTCTCCGAGGAGATAACAACCCTACGTCCAGCTCTTCTTTATATGAAAGAGGGTTACAAGGGGGAACTCGACGAGACGAACTGGTCCCGGCGAGATTATGGGTGTACAGGAAGCAATACGATCTTGGCTTCAAGTCGTGCTAATCTTCTGTAGGCTCTTTGTACGCCGCAGGGGCCTTGCTTATATAGTGTTGAATAACCGACCTACCGAGGGATAATCGGGCCGGACTGACCACGAGAACGCAATGAACTCGTATACATGCCAAATACATCCCGAGGTAGATAAGGTATACTCCAATTCTTGGGGATCATGACGTCTGCTCCAATCCGGAAAACCACGTCCGGGTCATCATGTAGCCGTGCAGAACTCTTGTTCGAGTCGGACTCAAACAGGAATTCTAGGCCATTACGCACCGTGCCAGCCAGGAAGCTGTTCGGCAGGATGCACATGGGCCTGATAGAACCTTCCAGGGAGCCAGGCCCTAGGAGGCTGTTCGATTGGGCCATCTGGGAGTGGGCCATAGCATTGGGCCATGATTTTATCCACGACAGCTAGCTCCCGAGACTCAAGTGGAATATCTCACTAGAGTGGGGTCTTCCTCTTGAGACTCCAAGTCTAGAAGAGGGAAATTTTAATGCTATTAAAACGTGCAACAGGCGACCGAACAGGTTATGGTTAAACCGAACAAGACATGCTCGCGACCGAACAAACCTGAACAATGCCGAGCAACTCTGTTGCGTCGAACAGGGAAACACATCTGTCCGAAGAGAGTACCCAGCCCTCAGTGCAGATACTGGAAAAGGTAGCCGTTGGCAGAATCTAACGGCAACTTTCGCTGCGTAGTGAAAACGGGCGACCGTTTTTACTTAGTCGTTGCAGTAAAAAACTAGCCGTTTAGTGACAAAGAACCATTGCAGAGCTGCTCGTCTGGGCTATAAAAAGCACCCAAGCCGCTCGCGGCTTGCCACTTCTACTTTCATGCCTTTCCTTCCCATGCCCTATTCCAACCGCGCTCAGCGTCAAATAGCCACACTTCACAGCCAAAGCTGCTCGCCAACCCTGGGGATTGCTATGGCCAAGTTCTCAGGCACTAGCATGACCGAGGAAGACTTGAAGTCCTTGGAGTCGGAGGGACACATCGACACCGGTAGCTGGAGGCTGCCCGGGGAGGAGGAAACACCGAAGCCGCCCGGGGACGAGTTCGTCAACTTCGAGCAGTTCGCGCAGTTTGGGCTGAGGTCTCCCGAAAGCGACTTCGTGGAGGCCTTTTTGAACATCAGCGGATTGAAGGTCGTAAACCTCAATCCCAATTCGATCCTCCAGATGGCTGTCTTCGCACACCTATGCGAGGGCTACCTAAGAGTTGATCCATCGGTAGGGATGTTCCTTCACTACTACACAGTGACGAGGAGCAGCTCCGCTGCTTCCGGGCTCGGGTGCTACTACCTCAAGCTCTGGGCAACCGCCGCCGACGCTCCGTACCCCCGTCCACCGCTGCTCGACTCAATGGGCACATGGTGGATGAGGTGGTTCTAGACCAAGAGGAGTGAAGACAGCAAGCTCGTCTTCACCGGGCAGGCGCCGGCGAAGGGAACGCAGATGCCGCGGCCGGAGCCGACCGGTGAGGAGTGGTAACTCACCCAGAAGATCACTTCCCTTGTGGGCCTCGGGCTCACAGGAAGGGAGATCATACGGGACTTCGTGGCGAACAGGATCTGTCCGCTGCGGAAGAAGTCCTACCCCTTCTACAAGATAGAAGGCTGGGAGGACATCACCAGGGAGAGCACGGGTAAATTTCTTAAACGCTCAACCTTTTTTGACGATTCATCCGAACTGGGACTAAGCTCATCTTCTATTCGGGCAGTGAAACCGACAGATGCATGGGTGGCCGAGCAGGTCGATGCCATGCTGAAGGCTGCCAGGAAGGACAGCGAGGTCACCGGTGAAGTGGCCTACCCTTGTCCAAGAAACGTACTCGTCCGCTCACCTGAGGTAACTTGCGAAACCCCATTTGAGTTGCTAGACTTGCACGATTTATGGCATGCTAACATTCATCTCCAAATACTGCAGGACGATCAGCTCATCATCGGTGGGATCGTCGAAGAGCTCTCTGAGTCCGACAAGGAGGGAGCAAGGAAGGGCAAGGCCGAGGCGGCCTTAAAGCCCAAGGTGGCAACCGAGCCGACGCTGAGTTCGCCGTGCCGCATTGGTCGCCAGCCGCCTCTGAAGCCCCCTGTGGCGAAGAAGCGTGCCGAGAAAATCAAGCGCGAGCGCGGCCAGCCAAGGGGGGAACGCCCAAACCCATCCCTCCTCACCGAGCAAAGCGATGAAGAGGTACGGAATTTGACCCACTGGCTGAAGCAATATGCGCAAGCTCACCCGGGCCATGTGGAATGGCTGAAACAGATCGCCGAGCGGAGGAGACTTGAGGAGGAAGTCGCGCGCAAGGAAACGCTTCTTGCGTTGCGCAAAAAGAGTGCTCAGCTTAGCAAATAGCTGAGTTTGTCGCCGCGACCGCCCGGAGGCCAAGCCGAACAAGTAGCCGAGAATCCGCCGAGCAAGAGGCGTAAGCTCCATCACTGAGCGAAGAAGAAGAAGGTCAAGCCCTCCGCGGCGGGTACGTAATGGCGAGACTCTTCCCTTTACATTCTACCAAACCGCATAGGAACTAACGCATCTCCTTTTCATCAGCTGCCCAGGAGGAGATTGCCACGGACAACGTGGACGAGGAAATCGAGTGGTCTCTGCTGCCCGAGCGCCTACACGGTGCATCGCGAGCAACGAGACTGCTCGCCCTCAAGGACAAGTTGGCAGCATGGGCTGCGCTTCCGCCAGGCTCCACCGATCAGATCGACGCGCTGAAGAGCGCGGTGGAGAGGCTGGAGGCCAAAGAAACGGGGCACGGTGCCGCGAAGAGCGGGCCAAGGTGTTCGCGCTGCCGGCAGCCCGAGGTGGGACCGAGCAAGCGATCCTGCCAGGTAGTTTGTCGCAGGGGCAAATCATCCCTGTGGCAACGGCAACTTCCGGCGAGCAGGGCGAGAGACCTGCCGCCGGGGAGCAGGGAGATGGCCGCGAGCAGGGAAAGCAAGTCACCCTGTCCGAGGCCCCACCGACGTCTCCAAGAAGAGGGGCGTCGGTCTTGCCCGAGGTTGCTCGGGCGGATGAAGAAGAGGACGAGCAGGAGCTCGAAGGCGACAAGGATGCCGCCGCCAGCCCTCCCAGGACCGATGGTGCTAGGGAGAGGAGGCGAGCCCCCAGACGGGCGCGCTCTGTCAAAGAGAAGGCGCGTCATAGAGAGCATCATGTTGCGACTGCTCCGAGCAGCCGGGGATTCGCAACCCACGGCCTTGGAGAGTGCCTTCGCCAAAACATGAAGAACAGGCTTCAAGAGGTAAACCCGAAACCGAAACTTGTTCGCTCTAAGTCACGGGCAACTGAATGTGATAAATTTGTTCTTCTTATGCTTAGGTCTTGCGGGGCACCATGGAAGACTTCAGAGAAGGCGTCGGCGTGGAGCGCAGCGCCATTCTGGGAGCATTCCAGGAGTACCAGGCGAGGGAGCTCAAGGGGGAGCGCCTCGCACCAGCCAAAAGCCGAAGCCGACTGAAGGCTAAGGTGAAAAAGCTTAACGCCCAGCTGACCAAGGAGAGGCAGTCTTCTGCGGCGCTCCAGGAGAAGATCTCTACCCTGTGGGTATCACAGGAAGAGGCCGAGGAGCTTCGCGGGCTGGCCGTGAGGGCGAGCACCGTAGAAAGAAGGGTTGAGGAGCTGGCCGAGCAGCTCATGACCACCAAGCAGCGCCTTAGTCAGAACAAAGATCTGACCGAGGAGCTGCGCGCCAGGACCGAAGAGGTCGAGGCCCTCCGTGTAGAAGTCACGGAACAGGCCAAGCAAAGCAAGGAGGAAACCGAGCGTCTCCGAGCTGAAGCCAGAGAAGGGATCATAGCCCAAGGGGAAGTCCTACGCCTCAAGTTACTGATTGAGGAGCTAAAGGAGCAGCTTGCTTCTAAGTAGCAATAGGGCAGTACCCGAAAGGCCCTTGTACCTGTAAACTTTTGTTAATGGAAATAAAGACTTGCGTTTTCCCTGCAAAAAAGGGCAGTAAAAAGACAAGAACGAACAGGAAACTAAGAGCAAGGCGAAACAGCGCTAGATAGTTTTCTGAAAAACGGTAGAACGCCAGCCTAAGTCCCAGCCCCCATTGGGCATCTGCTCGAGAACCTGAGTTTGCGAACTCGAACAGGTGCACAAGCAAAAGAGCGACACCGTAGCCCCCGGTACGGACGATGCTTGAAGACCTAACTTTGCGAATTCAAGCACGTGAGTAAAGAGATAGAGCGACACCCGCAGCCTGATCTACTCGTTCCATGAACTGCTCGTTGACGTAAGTTAGGCGATTCTTAGGGTAACCGAACGAGGAAAGTGCCTCTGTCGCGGGGGCTTACGAGAGCAGGCTTTGCCAAGTGGTTGTGCCGAACGAGGTAAGTGCCTCTGCCATGGGGGCTTACGAGAGTAGACTTAGCCGCTAGGCGAAAAGCCATGTTACGCAACCCTGAGTTTAGGAACTTGCTGAAACTAGATACAGGCAGGGAAAACCTGAAGATCGCGGAGCCAAGAGTTCGCAAGGCCGGGTAGCCATCAAGTGTTACCAGAGAGAAAGATAGTATGAGAAGACAGGGTGTGAAAAGGGCCGCACGGGACCGTGAATATTCACTGTTTATTGGATTGAACTTTACATGGCAGCCCGAGAGACTTGGACGAACTAAGGCGCGAAGTTTAACAAAAAGTGCAGAGCTAAGGAAACAAACAAAAGGACCTACACAAAGAACTTATAAAGCTGGTCGATGTTCCAAGTGCTGGTCAGCTTAGGGTTCCGGCGAGGCGGCGGCCCAGCGAGGCGGACGACGAGGCCATTCGATCGCCTCGTCACGAGCCGCGACCGCGACCGCGACTCGAGAAGATTGGACAAAAAAGAGAACAAGAAAAGAGAAATGGGGAAGAAAAAATGAAGCCTTCGCCGTGTGTCCTCTATCGCGACGGGCAAGAGGGGATTGCGCAGAAGTGATTCCTGCCCGGCCAGTTTTCTACATTCACTGCCTTGTGGGCCTTTAACCCCAGAAGTGATTCCTGTCCGACCTGTCAGTGAAAGGCAGGCATTTCCGCTGTACTCGTATCACATCCACGCCATTGTCCGGAGAGTCCGCAGTGATGCTGACTGGTTGAGCCCAGTTCTTGCCACAGATTGTCTGTGGCCATCCCCAGGGCAGTCTAACGGAGTGGACTTTTGGTGCTGCGCGTTTCCTGCCGTGGAAAGAGTCTCGTCATGGCGGTGCTCGGCCTCGGCGTATAGCGTCGAGACTCGAGTCTACAGCAGGGATTACAAAACCGTTAGTTAACCGCCGTTGGCTAATCGGTCTCCACCAATGGACGGTTAGGCAAACCGTTAGGGCTAACCGGATGAAATTTGTCAAATTCAAATTTGAAGTGAAAACCAGTAAAAAATTTGTGAACATATTATTAATTATTCTAATCACTTTGGCTGCAACAAAAATTAAAAATTCAAAAGATTTCTCATTATTTCATGTGATTTTGTATTGAGAAAAAAAAACTGGCTGGCTGGCTGGGGCTTTGCCCAAGGGGAGGGACAGGGGAGGGACGGCCCATTAAGGCCCATTTGCGAGGGTATATACTGTGTGTGAGCTCTTTTATTGGAACAAAACTCCCTTAGCCCCGTGACTAAGTGATTCTTTCTTCACCCCCTGTGCTCTCGCTTCTCCTCCGACCACCGGCGTATCGCCCTCCAGATCCGCCACCGTCCACGTTGGAATTAGCAGAAGTTAACCATTGTAGGTACATTTAGCTTCTATTCAGTGGCTAGCCGCGCGGTTTTTGTCGTTAGTCGCGTCTAGTCGAGCACCAGCAAGGAGCCACGCAAAGGCACAAGTGTGGCCAGCTAGAGGCCGGTTAGCCGGTTTTGCAGGAGGCTACCCGGATTTTTGAAGTGGTAAACCGGGCTTCTCAAGCTGCTAGCCGTATATATAGTGGCTGCGCTGGGTGACGCCCGGCTATGCCAATGGCGCTAGGGGCACCCAGGAGGCCGGTTAGCCATTCGGTTGGTGCAGACAGCCGGTCAGTACTGGTGGTTAGCTGCGTCATTACTTCGGTTAGCCGGTGCACGTGTTCGGTTAGGTTTATTTTTGGACATAAGGTTAGTTAGTTAGTTACCTTATTTAGTTTATTAGTTAGACATAAGGTTAGTTCGTTAGTTTCTTATTTAGATATGGACTTAAGGTTAGTTTCTATGCAACATTAGTTCGTACTTAGGGCAATGCAATTTAAGAACTTTACTAAATATAACATTAGTTTGTTTTTTGTTCTTTGATGTTTTGCAGGGAGATAGAGAGTTAGAGACAAATGGTGGAGCGGAACCACGACCGTGTTTGGGAGCATGGCAATAAGTTAGGGAATGGATTTAGAAGCAAGTATTGTAGAACAGAGAAAAATGGAGGTAGTGCAGCAAGATTTAAGTATCACTTGGCGTGCCAAAGTAGAAAAGGTGTGGCATCTTGTAAAGCAATCCTGTCCGATGTGAAGGCGTACTTTTAGCGGAGCTTGATACGTTCAAAAAGGTAAAGGAAGATAAGATGAAAGAGGATTTCATAAGGCAAAGGGCCACATAAGGGTTAGGTGAGTGGGATTGGAGGGATGAGATGACGGGGGTGCTGACAAAGAACAACAAATGCGGCATGCCATGGCCGCATCACAGGCAGAGGCGGAATTTAGGACACATGCTGATGATCATTATGAGCATGTTGGTCGCAATGGGTCGGCTGTGAAAGCAAATTTGTTAAATAAAATGTTGAGCCGATCAGGCTCAAAGTCACAGTCGGACGCGTGCAAAACCGTGCAACCACATATCGATGAGGGTGTTTGGACAATGGCAAACAAAACCCTCAGATAGAAGCATAGGAAAAAGTGGTCATCGTGGTTTCATGCAGCCGCCATTCCGGGAAGAAAAGCGGATAGCCCTTACTTTATTGCAGCTATTAAGGAGACGTACAGGTTCGGTTAGTGAACATGATTACATCCGTACTTAATAGTAACTATTTGTATGAATAACAATTAACCTTGTTAATTTATCATGCAGGTGAGGGTTTGAGTTCACCAAGAGGTCGTGATATTGATGAAAAGTATTTGGAGGATAACAAGCGTGACATAGAGCGTGAGATGATGCAATGAAGTCGTGATTGGACTGAGTTCGGTCTATCCAAAATGTCTGATTCTTGGACTAGACCAACATGCATGGCTATCATGAACTTCATGCTATATTGCAATGAGCGCATGTTTTTACAAGTCTGTTGATATGAGTGGGAAAACCCAAGATGCAAATAAATTGATGCAGATATACATACACCTATTGTCCTATTACGTCGTGTGATATAGTAATGTATTGTAGGAATTTAAATGGTTGTCAACTTGTAATGCAGGAATTTAAGTCAGTGATCAATTCAGTTGGGCATGAAAATGGTTTGAACTACAAGAAAACATGTAGATTGATCTGTCAGCAGTTCCCCAACATAGTGTGGCAGCCTTGTATGGCCACACCATAAATTTGTTGCTGAAGGACATAAGGTAGTTCTCAGAGCACCATGCTATCATCGAGAGTGCAAGGAGAGTGTGCAGATGGTTGTACAACTCAAATAAATTGCATGCAATGATGAAGAAACACATCAGCGGTGAATTGGAGAAGTGTGTGCAACTCGTTTTGGTACGAACTACTTGTTTCTTCAGAGCTTTGCTAAGCGTAGAGGAGAATTCATAAAATGGATGGCTTCTGAGAAATTTCTCTCAAGCCCATAAGCTAAGTCCGAAGAAGGGAAGTACTGCCATGGATATTTGAGTAACTTAACATGATGAGATCACATGAACAGGGCAATACATATGGTTGCTCCCATCTATAGCTTTCTTCGGTTCACAGACCAAGATAAAAACCCTACCGCCTGCGATGTCATACTCAGATATCATGACATGTGCCAAAGTCTCGCCAAAAACTTGAGTGAAGAAGATTTTCCACTCTTAATGAAGGCACACTTATTGAAACATGTATATCTGAGTATATAATATTCTAATTGGTTTAAATTACAATGTTTAATTTATTGCAAATTACATTGTTTATTGCAGCTTGTGTTATTAACTCTATGGTGAACTATACTGAGGGATGGCAGATAAATATGTTGCCGCGTGTCCGACAGACCTTTGAGAAGATTGCTAGCAAAAATACCGTGGCTGCAGCACTCAATGAGATTGAGGAGTGGAGGACACTCTCCGGCTCTTTCGCAGGAGAGGTTGCCAGAAGGGTGGCCATTCCAATGATCAAAATAAAGGTAATCAAAGTTTCGTATGCAATGATGTCATACAATTTGAATGAACTAGTATTGTATGCAATGATGTTTCTCATGGAAGAGATGTGGTGGAACATGATAGACTCAGACACATCAAATCTACAGAAACTTGCAAAACGTGTGGTGTCGCAGGTTTGCTCATCTAGTGGATGCGAGCGCAACTATAGTACCTTTGCTTTTATCAACTCAAACATATGCAACAGGTTGTTGTATAAAAAGCTTCACGACCTTGTGTACGTCCACCGCAACCTCCGTCTAAGATTAGAAAGATAAGGAATAAAAGGTGAACCACGAGACATGGATCCACTCTCTCTGTTCACAGAGCTTTCACTCATAGATGACATGAACCCAATCGTTGAGTGGATGCAAACAGGACAGTAAGAATGTAACTATTCTTTCTTTTGTAGGAACGTACGTATTCTTAAGTCATCACTCATCAGTGTTTGCTCTTTGTACACTTACAGATCAAGTGTGGATCCCGAATTAGGTGAGGACTTAAATGATGCTGAGGCCCTAGGCCCAAATCGTGTCATGACTGATCTCGCGAACATGGGTGATATGAAAAAGAAGATAGGAAAGTCAACAATTACGGGGTGGGAAGCCAAACATGTTGGAGAAACACATGTGGGTAAAAGGAAAAATAAAAATAAAATAAAACAGTGTGACCCAAAGAAATTTAAGGGACAAGTGCTGAACGAAAAAGAGATGGATAGTGATGAATCCTCCGAGGAACTTTCCCACCGAAGCCCTCCATACCAAGAATCTAACTTGAGTTTGTCAGCGTCTGATGATAATGGTGCTGATGGTGGTAACTGTCGATGGTTGAGATATCGATCTCAAGTCAACTAAGGTTCTTGAGAAGGGGAGATTGGAGACACGCCGAACAGAGCGAACAGCAATCAACGACGAACAGGGAGACAAGGGTTTTTATTCTAGTTCAGGCCTCTCGACGAGCACCCCTGCCGGAGCAGGTCCACGTGAGGATCCATACTTGGACAGCTGGTCGGCCAGGAAGTTGTCCTTCCTGGGCACGAAGAGCACCTCGAAAAATCGAAAGTGCCGCTCCAACTTCCTCACTTCAATCAGGTATCGCGCCATTGAGTCATCGCAGCACTGATACTCCTTGTTAACCTGATTGATGACCAGCTGTGAATCTCCCTTCACAGTTAGCCGTTGGACGCCAAGCAACTTACACGCTCTAAGTCCCGCGAGGAGGGCCTCGTACTCCGCGGCATTGTTAGTCGCCGCAAAGTGTAGTTGGATAGAATACTGGAGTTGCTCTCCTTGAGGGGAGATGAGAACAAAGCCAGCCCCCGAGTTTCCAGTGCGCGAGCCGTCAAAGAACATGGTCCAGGGGGTTCTTCAGGTTGCTCGGGAGCTTCCGGGGACTTGGGCGGGCGGGTCCATTCAGCGACAAAGTCAGCCAGGACCTGTGATTTAATAGCAGTTCGGGCAGCAAACAGAATAACGAACTCTGCAAATTCCATTGCCCACTTAGCTATACGTCCGCCGGCTTCCTTTTCCTTAGGATTTCTACTAGAGGGAACTTGGTCGGGACCAATATTTAATGCGCCTGAAAATAGTATCGAAGCTTCCTAGAGGACATGAGCAAGGCATAGAGCAACTTCTGGACCTCAGGGTAACGCTCCATTGATCCATGAAGTAGCTCGCTCACGTAATAGATTGGCCACTGGATGCCTTTCCTTTCTACCGTCAAGACCGCGCCCACCGCTTGTGGCGTGCAACCAAGATATAATAAAAGCTATTCACCATGCCGCGGGTAGTCAAGACAGGTGAGTTGGACACGTATTGCTTTAGATCTTGAAAGGATCTGTCAGCCTCCTCTGTCCATTCGAAACTATTGTGCTTGTGAAGTGCCTTAAAAAAGGGCAGCCCGCGTTCGCCTTGACAGAAAATAAACCTGCCTAGAGCAGCCATCCGTCCTGTGAGGCTCTGAACTTCGTTGATGGTAGTAGGAGCCTGCATGTTTTCAATGGCCTCGATTTTTTCGGGGTTAGCGGAGATACCTTGCGAACCTATGACATAGCCGAGCAACATTTCAGATCGAACACCAAAGGTACACTTATCTGGATTTAACTTTATTCGATGCCTGGTGAGATTGCGAAAAGTATCGGCCAGGTTTTTTACATGATCTAGAGCATACTTACTCTTTATAACTATGTCGTCGACATAGACCTCCAGGTTTCTTCCACACTGTTCTGAGAAAATCTTCTCCATTAAGCGTTGGAATGTGGCACCAACATTGCGCAGACCGAAAGTCATGGTCATATAGCAGAAAGTGCCAAAGGGTGTGATGAAAGCAGTCTTCTCTTCATCCTCGGAGGAGATGCTTATTTGGTGATAACCGGAGTAAACATCCAAAAAACTCAAGAGCTGGACTTCCGCAGTCGCGTCGACCAGCTGGTCTATACGAGGCAACGGAAAATTGTCCTTGGGACAAGCAGCGTTCAAATCTATGTGGTCGACACACATCCTCCACTTGCCGCCTTTCTTCTTTACAATGACAGGGTTGGCCAGCCACTCGGTGTGATCAACCTCGCGTATGAAACCAGTGCCAAGCTGATATTTGGTGATCCCCTGTTTGAAATCCAAAAAACGACAAAGCTTCTGGCGAACAGGCTTTTTGTCAGGCCGGACTACCAGTTTGTGCTCGATAACCTCCCTTGGGACTCCGGGCATGTCAGACGGCTCCAAGGCAAACACGTCTGCATTAGCTCGGAGGAAGGCAATGAGCTCGCTTTCCTATTTGGGGTCCAGATTGGCCCCCAAGTGAACTGTCTTGGAAGTATCATCAAGAGACAGCGGAACTTCCTTGGTCTTTTCCCCTGGCTAGACAGAAACGCTAGGGCGTGCAGACTTGATCTGCGGAACTTCGGGACCACGCGGTGGGAGCTGGTCGACCAGGGCAAGCGATTGCTCGTCGCAATCGAGAGTAGCCTTGTAGTTGCCCTTGACCGTAATCACGCCGCTAGGGCCCGGTATCTTCACGCAATGGTATCCATGGTGGGACACGGCCATGAACTTGCCAAGAGATGGCCGACACAGGATCGCATTGTACGCAGATGGGAAATCGACCACGTCAAACGTGATCAACTCTGTCCGGAAGTTGCTCGGGCTGCCGAAGGTAACGGGTAGAACTATCTGCCCGAGCGGCCGTACTGCTTCTTCTGAAACAATCCCATAGAAGAGCATCGCGACTTCATTCAGTTTGGAGCGAGGAATTTGCATATCGTTCAAGACCTTTGTAGATAGCAAGTCCAAAGCACTCCCGCCGTCGATCAGGACGCGCCCACCCTGGCGTTACTGGTGGTCGGAGAGACCACCAGTGGGAGACGCTGAGGCTTGGTCATCCCAGTGAGGCAACCCTCCTTAGAGAAGGAGATAGCGACCTCGGTCCACTTCATTGTCTCGGGCTGAGGCTTGCCCTTTTCAACGTTGTGGACCTCCCGGGCAGCTTCCTTGAGGCTGCGTCGAGAGGTATAAGCCGAGGAGCCGCCGAAGATAACGGCGATGTGGTTTACGGGCTCCTGATACTCATCATCGTCATCCCGATCACCACCATCGGCTTGGTGCTTGTCCTTGCCGGAGTCACCTTTTTCGGGCAGGGTGGGCATTGGGCCCTTGCCGTTGTACAAATTCTCGAGCTTTGCAGCCCAGGTCCTGCAATGGCGTATATCATGCCCGTAGTGCTGGTGGAACTTGCAATATCGGTCACTTGAACCTTTCTTGCCTTGGTTACCTCCCTGGGCGGGCTTCTTGCCCTTGTAGTTATTGTTGGGCTTCTTCTGCCCGTCTTTGGGAGGGACTGTGCTATCTATACCGGCGACGGTGTTGTTCGCATCACCCTTGTTTTTCTTCTTCTGGGACTTCATGTCACCAGGATTGTTGCTGCTCTTCTTTTTCTCATCCACACCGGGCTGGGCGGGCAGCTCGCCCTTGTCGAACGCTTTCTTATACTGACCGCGTTCTGCCGTATTGGCATAGCGATCAGCCGCCTTGAACAGGTCATTAGCGGTCCAGGTCTCATTGATCTCAAGATCCTGGGTGAGCCGCTCGTCGCGAACTCCGTTTTTGAAATCGCGGACAACAGATTCGTCCGAGATATTCGGGATCGTGTTGTGGATGTTAATGAAACGCTTCACGAAGTTACGGAGGGTCTCCCCGTTCATCTGGATCATCTGGTGCAGATCATCCTCCTTGCCCAGACGCACGTAACAGCTCTGAAAATTGGCAATAAGAACGTCACAAAGTTGGTCCCACGAGCAAATGGAACCCTCTTGCTGGTTAAACAGCCACGTCCGAGCAGCTCCCTCAAGAATAGTCGGGAGGTAATTAGCCATAACTAGCTCGTCACCCCCGGCTGCCATGATGGCGGTAGCGTAGATGGAAAGGAACTCCTCTGGGTTTTGAGTCCCATTGTACCTCTCCACGTGGCCGGGCTTGAACTTGGAGGGCCACCTGACAGCGCGAAGCTCATCAAAGAAGGCCTTGCAGCCCAAGGCATATGACTGGCCACCTTCCCCTGCAGAGCCTAGTCTTGAGAAGACGTTGGTCCTGTTGCCCGGAGGAACTCTCGCCGAACGGGAGGTTTCCGCCTGGAGAAATTCTCTCCGGGACAGTCCTCCACGTTCCTTCCTCGTGGTTGCTACAATGCGCTCCTCGCGAGGGGATCGTCTGTGATCGTCGCGCGCACGCTTGCCTCTATGGTCGCGGTGACCACGGGGACTTGGCGAGCGACGGCGACCACGGGTAGCTTGTTCGTGGACAGTGATCCTTCGACGGTGATGGTGGTCACGCGATCGATCGGAGCGCTCGCTGTCCGAATCCACCCGGACAGGCTGGCTGCGCTGCCCGGATGAGGTGTTAACTTCACCTATAGACTTAAGGCCTTCGGCCAGTCGTTGAAGGTGAGAAGCAACAGCATCGCCCATGAGGGCGAGATTGTCCTGGTTCGTGGATGTAATCACCGTTGCCAGGTCTTGGAGTCGTTCCCGACTCTGCTCAAGGGGTCCTGGGATCCCTGAGGCGTCCGCGTTTTTCCCGACCGGAGTCTGGTTACGCGGGAACTCGTCCCGAGCAGGCTGAACTTCTACCGGGGAATCTGGCGTAGGTACGCGAGGCGTGTCGCATCGCTGACGCTTGCGCTGATCGTGAATCTGTGCCACAGTTTGATTGATCGATTCATCCAGACTGCGGCGAACAACATCTTGCTCTCGAGCAGCTAGTGCAGATCCATCTTGAAACCGAGCAGAATTGATCCGCCCGATCTCTTCGGCCGCCGCTGCCCGTGCAGGATCCTCTGAGATTCCTGCACCGGCCATGTTGATACTGCAGTGGCCGTGCATTGGTGCGCTAGACGGTGTCATCACTGTGTCGCCATAGGAGGAATCGACCGACATAGCCTTGGAATCCGAGAGCTCCAAACCATCGTAGAGATCGTCGGTTCCGTATTCATCGTCGATGACGGGAGCTTGATCTAAGACCATCTCTGGAGCGTAGCCAGAAACCTCTGTCTCAGATACGGAAAGCGATCGAGATCGAACAGATCGATCCGATCCGACAAGGGACGAGACATCCTGTCCTTCTGAGTCGTAGCCCTCAGGAAGAGATCCTTGGTCGCTGAAAGAGTTCGACATGCTCAATCTACTACTCCCCATGGACGGCGCCAACTGTCAACGGTTGAGATATCGATCTCAAGTCAACTAAGGTTCTTGAGAAGGGGAGATAGGAGACACGCCGAACAGAGCGAACAGCAATCAACGACGAACAGATAATAGCCCTACGTCCAGCCTTTCTTTATATCAAAGAGGATTACAAGGTGGAACTCGGCGAGACGAACAGGTCTCGACGAGATTATGCGACAATACAAAGGTGCTTGGCCTCCCTTCACGCCGTAGGGGCTCTTTTTATATAGTGCTAAGTAACCGACCTACCAGGGATAACCGGGCCGGGCAAACTACGAGGTCGTAACGAACTCATACCATGCCAAATATGCCCCACGGTAGATAAGGTATACTCCAATTCTTGGGGATCACGACGTCTACTCCAATCCGAAAAACCACGTCCGGGTCTTCACGTAGCCGTGCAGAACTCTTCCTCGAGTCAGACTCGAACATGAATCCTAGGCCATTACGCACCGTGCCAGCCAGGAAGCTGTTCGGCAGGATGCACATGGACCTGATAGAACCTTCCAGGGAGCTGGGCCCTGGTTGGTTGTTCGATTGGGCCGTCAGGGAGTGGGCCATGGTAATGGGCCGTAATTTTATCCCCGACAGTAACGGTGGTGACGGTGGTGATGTTGGCGGTGGCAAGTGCTTCGACACTTGATGAGCAAGAGAGAATGAGTCGGATTCCGTACGCTTCGGCTATTGGATCCATCATGTACGCTATGTTACGTACGTGCCTAGATATGTCATACGCTCTGAGTGTCACAAGCAGATACCAATCGAATCTGATAATGGTCACTGGGTTGCCGTAAAGAACATCCTTAAATACTTGCGAAGGATTAAGGAGATGTTCTTGGTCTTTGGAGGAGAGGAGCACGTCGTGAAGGGTTACGCTGACGCACCTTCCAAACCGACAAAGACGATTCAAGATCGCAATCCGGGTTTGTATTCTGTCTCAACGGTGGGGCAGTGAGCTGGAAGAGTTTCAAGTAAGAAACAGTAGCAGATTCCACGACGGAGGCCGCGTACATTGCAGCTTCCGAAGCAGCAAAGGAGGCAGTTTGGATCAGAAAATTTAATTCTGAGTTGGGCGTAGTCGCTAGTGCATCCTGTCCAGTGGACATCTATTATACAAGCGAAGGAGTCTAGGTCTTACCAAAAATCCAAGCATATACTCAGGTGATACCACCTGATCTAGGAGATCATTGAGAGGTGATTTGAAAGTTTACAAAGTGCACACGGATCTAAACGTGGCTGATCCATTGACTAAGCCCCTTCCACAACCGAAGCATAAGGCGCACACAAGAGCAATGGGTATTCGATATTTGTATGATTGACTCTAGTGCAAGTGGGAGATTGAAAGGGGTACGCCCTAGAGCAATCATAGTGATGATTGTACCACGTCTTTGTTCATGTACAAATGATAACGTTGTTTATCGGTTCCCTGAATAAATGTCATGACTTTGTCCATTGGGTATGACTTGATTGTAAAACACATTGTTATATGACATTATTCTAAACCGGTCCCTGATCCATATCATTACGAGCAGCGGTTATGATTTGATCAGCATACGTATTGGTTGATGGTACTGTTTCACATACCATAGATATAGAGATATCAAACCAATAGTATCGACGCATGTTAGAGAACATGGACAGTCGGATAGACCTAATTCGAGACGCTGTGAGTTGTTATCTCTTATAGCACCATCAGCGTATAGTCTCGAGTGGTACGCCTATATGGTCCTTAGACCTGAGATTGTCATGGATGCCCAGCATGTTGACTCGTATGCTTTGTATCATCAAACGCTACATCATAACAGGGTAGTTATAAAGGTGACTACTGGGTATGCCACGATACATAGCCAGGGGTGTGGTAATCAAGATGGGATTTGCCCCTCCTCAATAATAGGAGAGATACCTCTAGGCCCCTCGTGTGGATGGATAAGAAAAGCACACGGTCATGCTAATATGACTTAGGAGTTAGTCATGGTATGTATCCATTCCACTATCAAGTGAATTGGTCGAGCTATCAACAAGGATGGCGCGCATCTCGCCTTTAGCTTGACTGGTATCGGGTGACAAAGGGATCGATCGGTATGTGAGTGTATCAAGGTTCAGCCAAATATTGATTCTGTGCATTCGAGGGTCAATACGTACTGCTCGGTGCCGATGTTGATCGGTGGATTGGAAACATGTTTCTGGATCCACGGCCGACTTGCACTGAACCTAACGGGTTGAAACTGTTTAACGGGTTTGTGCGTGGATATGATCTACGTAAGAGATAGAACCCTAGCGTGCCGAAGCCCACTAGCGTGACTATATAAGGAGAGGCATCGGGCTGGCGTTAGCAGATGAGTTAAGCCCTCATCACGCCTAGCCAACGCGCGCCCCTCCTGCTCTCCAGAAACCCCAGCCGTACGGTGAGGTGCTAGCACACCCCGTGAGGTGTTCCAGCTCGGTACGTGTGGATACCGCCAGAGGCGCTGCCGTACGCGGACGCGCTGTTTTGTTGGATCGTCGGCGAGCACCAGCAAGCACTCGGCGAATACCGGCAAGAACTCGGCGAACACTGGCGAGCACACCGTGAACACCAACGAGTACAGGCGAGCACTTGGTGGTGATCGGGACGTGTACGTCTACTTCCTCTACACGCAAGAAACTGCTTCCGCTACACCTGCGCGTCAAGGGTAACGATCTGTGATCCTCTACTTTCATGTGCTCTTGGGTGATTCGTGGTAGAAAATTTTGATTTTGCGCTCGTGTAGCCTACCTATTTCCTAGCATGATGCATGTGAACCAAATGAGATGAAGCAGGGATTCTCACCTTGTCGCCTCGGCAGGGGCGTTGTTACGGAAGATAAGCGCGTCTATGAGGGAGACGAGGCAGCTAGGCTGCAGGCGGCGGTAGTAGTAGAGACCACAGTAGAGGCGCGCGGAGGGCTCGGCGGCTGAGAGGGAAGTGGAGGCGCGACAGAATGGTGGCAGCGGAGGGGCTCGATGACGGCGGCCGAGGGGAAAGTGGTGGCGGTGGAGGGGAAAAATGGAGGAGGAAGTAGCAGGGATGGGAATAATGGCGGGGGAAGTGGCGGCGGCGGAGGGGAAAAATGGAGGCGGGGCGCGGGCTCGGTGCGGTCGGCGAGACGGCGGCGGAGCGGAGGGGCCAGGAAGCGACGGCGGAGGCAGAGAGACCGGACGAGGTGGCGGCGGAGAGGCAGGGCGAGGAGGATTCGGCGACGGTGTATTGGCGGGGG
>SPJY01020215.1:520218-551210 GCA_005191435.1 Raddia distichophylla | reverse complement strand
AAAATATCAATAAAAATCATAAATAATTTAGGAAATTATAAAAACACAAAAAATTCATAAAAATTTATAGAAAACTATAGGAAATCATTAAACATTAGAAAATAATCGTAGAAAATTTATAAAATAAAAAAATGGTCAGTACAAATCATAAAATTCAACACTCTAGGCTCCCACATGCCATGGCAAGCTTCTCAAGCCCAAACAACCGACACAAATGTCTGCTAGTTGACACACAAATTTCTTTCTTACATGATTTTTCATTTTTTATGAAATTTTAAATTTTTTTATGATTTTTAGAATATTTAATGATTTTATAAATTTTTATGATTTTTTAGAATTTTTTATGATTTTCTGGAATTTGTTTTATGATTTCTAGATTTTTATAATTTTCTATACATTTTTATTCTTTTTAAAATAAATGTATGATTTTGGAGAGGCTTTTGGACCTATATGAAACTCCCATGCAAGTTCAGGGAGCCAGAAATGTAATTTGAGAGTATCGGGACCAAGATGAGAACTTGAGACAAGTTTAAGGACCGCTGGTGAAATTTACTCTCAATCACACTGCCACCATACCTTTTTCTCAAGTTTTTTTGCAGATCTTTCACATTGAGCTACCAATCTTTGAAAGCCTGTGTTACCTGCTTGGTCTGTCCGCCGGCCTCATCAAGCGTTGAACTTACTGTATTAGTTCCCGCCGGATGGTCTTTGCGTAGGCGCACACAACTATTTAGGGTGTGTTTGGTAGCAGTGACCTGGATAAAAAGGTGGATCGGTCTATCTTGCATCCTCTCGTCTCTCCATTGTGTAAACAGGCGGTCGGCTCCATCCCTAGCAAATGCGTGAGTTGAGCTCGTCCCGATATCTATCTCCGCCTCACCAGCTCACCCCACACCCCGCCTCCTCCTCCTCCACACACTGGCGCAGCAGCCCACAGTGGCGGAGCAGGCCAAGACAGAGCCAATGCTGACGGCCAACTCGAGCCACGTGTTTCTACCTCCCACGCGCGCGCAGGATGATCTAGATTTAAGAAGATCAAAGTTATAATTATATATAAGTTTACATCTATAAAAGGTTTTTAACTTTTAAAAACAAATGTAGTCGTACAAATGTGCAAGATGCCATGCTTGTTGATGTAGAAGTAAATGGGCCGACATATTGTCGCCCACTCCCAGCCCAAAACCTAGACATCTTCGTTAGTGCTAATGCAGTGCAGTGCATGGACTGGTTAGTGCCCAAAACATAGACATCTTCGTTAGTGCTAACCAGCCCAGAACGGATAAGCAATGCAGTGCATGATACCATATGAAAACTTTAGTGAAACTTTTCTGAACCTATATGAAACAACATTCATGTATTGGAACTACACGAAACTATTCGGAATAGCATGCATGAAATGGTTAATTCATTGCTTATCAGCTCTGTGGACACTAAATTTTGGATAATTAGCCGATAGTGTACAGTATAGTCTAGATCGGCTACAAATGAAAAGGTTGTGCAAAAGAATTAGATGAGTTTCGGTTGGTTCAGTCTAGATATATTAGAAAATAATAGATTGTAATAGAAAGACACCGATTCTAGTATGTATTCAACACAAATATGCGTTTTAGTCGGTCTAGGTGAGAGACCAGTATAAATATAAGTCCCCTGAATGTGTGAAGGGTCCCCAACCAATCAATCAAATCTACTTTTATCACGTCCTTTACTTTTCATCTATTTTTAGTGTATTAGGTCTAGTTTATATTAGTTTCGCTGTATTTTGCTCTTGATCAATTCGTTGCACATTGCCTTCTCAATCAACTACATGATACAACCCCAAGTGAGCTGTCTTGGTTAAGTCTGATCTTCTTTCCTGATTCTCATTTATATCGGCTTGTTGCATTAGAATTTGCTGATAGATAACTTATCCTTCGTATACTTGCTAGTTGATAATATCGGCTACTTTGTAATCTATTTACCCTTTTTGTTAATTTCTGGTTACTCTCATGCAAGTTAGCAGGTTTATTTTAACCTGGATTAATTTAGTCGGCTAGTTAATTGAAGCCCAATTGGTTTCGCTGCCTTATCAATTGATTGGTAAATTGGTTGTTACACCCTGAAACCTAATTTGGTGTTGACGGGACTTTGATCCCTAAACTCCACGCCTGCTTGTGCTGAGTTTAAACTTTTGGACGTGAACAAGCTCCCTCGAGTACATAGAATCTAATGTTCTTGTCGGTTTTTATTAATCTGCGTGTCACAGGTTGCTAACCTTGGTCAGGCTGATCGCGGTGATCCTATTCTTCATGTGGCGCATGGAGCACCGCAACTCAGACGCAACGTGGCTCTGGTCGATATCGGTCGCCGGCGACTTCTGTTTCGGCGTCAGCTGGCTGCTGAACCAGGCCACCAAGCTCAACCCCGTCAAGACCATCCCCAACCTCTCCCTCCTGCGGCAGCACTTGGACCTGCCCGGCGGCGGCGCCGCGCTCCCAGCCCTCGACGTCTTCATCAACACCGTCGACCCCGTGGACGAGCCCATGCTGTGCACCATGAACTCCGTGCTGTCCATCCTCGCCGCCGACTACCCGGCCGAGCGGCACGCCACCTACCTCTCCGACGACGGCGGCTCGCTGGTGCACTACGAGGGCCTGCTCGAGACCGCCAGGTTCGCCGCGCTGTGGGTGCCCTTCTGCCGGAAGCACCGGATCGAGCCGAGGGCCCCCGAGAGCTACTTCGGGCGGGAGGCGCGGCCGTGCGAGGCGGCGGCGCCGGCCGAGGAGTTCCTCGTCGACCGGAGGCGCATGCGCCGGGAATACGAGGAGTTCAAGGCGCGCCTGGACGCGCTCTTCACCGCCATCCCGCGACGGTCGGAGGAAATCAACCATGCGAATGGCAAAGGCACCAAGGCGACCTGGATGGCAGATGGGACGACGCAGTGGCCAGGCACATGGTCTGAGCCGGCTGAGAACCACACCAAGGGACACCACGCTGGAATTGTCAAGGTAAATGTTAATTTATCTGATATTGCTATTTTGAGATCGCCTGCAAATCCAGATCTGTACAGTCAATTTAGGATTAACCGAGCTTCCACCTTCTTTCTCATCTCTGACCGTGGTGAGCCGCCGCCTTCTCGGTCTCCTACCACCCGTGGCACCACAAGGTTTGAGTTCGGGTTCCGGTTTGGGCCAGAGAAACCCTGGGCTTAGAGGGAGGCGTGGACCGCTGGTGGGGAGGGGTTCGTGGTGGGGACAGCAATGCAAGGCACCCACCAAAATTTTGGTCTAGAAATTTCGGCGAAAGAAAAATAGATTTTTTAAAAATTATAAATAGAAAGTTATGAAAATAGCAAACCGAGGAGTCAAACATAGTTTGATCCACGATAGACTACTCACCAAAGATACCATATGTTCTCAAGAGAAGGGTATTATGGATTCTTTTTTATATTTTAGTCTGAAGTTTTATAAAATTTGTTGAATCCAAAAATTTCAGAAGGTGATTTAAAATTTCGTTCTGGACCAAAATTACCGAAAACCTCGCTCAACCTAATTGAGCAGGTTAGAGTGAAACATAAGTACATAACCAACAAAATGTAATAGGTTATGTTGGAGCATCCGGGCAACGAGCCTCAACTCGGAACGCCGGCGAGCTCCGACAACCTTCTGGACTTGAGCGGCGTCGACGTTCGCCTCCCGATGCTGGTCTACATCGCCCGCGAGAAGCAGCCGGGCTACGACCACCAGAAGAAGGCGGGCGCCATGAACGTGCAGCTCCGCGTATCTGCGCTGCTGTCCAACGCGCCCTTCATCATCAACCTCGACTGCGACCACTACGTCAGCAACTCGCAGGCTTTCCGCGCCGCCATGTGCTTCATGCTCGACGCCCGCGATGGCCAAAACACAGCCTTCGTCCAGTTCCCTCAACGCTTCGACGACGTCGACCCGACCGATCGATATTCCAACCACAACCGTGTCTTCTTCGACGGCACCATGCTCTCCCTCAATGGCCTCCAGGGGCCCTCCTACCTCGGCACCGGCGCCATGTTCCGCCGCGTTGCGCTCTACGGCATGGAGCCACCCCGCTGGAGAGCCAGAGCTAGCAGCGACTTGAAGGTTTCTGCTGGCAAGCTGGCTAGCGAGCTCGACGAGTCGACATCATTTGCGAACTCAGTGCAAGGCGCCGCACCCGCAGACGATGAAGAGCGGTCGATCATGGCCGGCGACCTAGCCGCCGTGATGACGTGCGCCTACGAGGGCGGGAGCTCATGGGGGAGAGACGTCGGCTGGGTGTACAACATCGCGACGGAGGACGTGGTGACCGGGTTCCGCATGCACCGGCAAGGGTGGCGCTCCATGTACTGCTCCGTGGAGCCGGCGGCGTTCCGCGGCACCGCTCCGATCAACCTCACCGAGCGCCTCTACCAGGTGCTCCGCTGGTCGGGCGGCTCCCTCGAGATGTTCTTCTCCCACAGCAACGCCCTCCTCGCCGGCCGCCGCCTCCACCCCCTCCAGCGCGTCGCCTACCTCAACATGTCCACCTACCCGATCGTCAGCGTGTTCATCTTCGCCTACAGCCTCTTCCCCGTGATGTGGCTCGCCTCCGAGCGATTCTACATCCAGAGGCCCTTCGGCGCCTACGTCGCGTGCCTCGTCGCGATCATCGCGATGATCCACGCGATCGGCATGCTCGAGGTGAAGTGGGCGGGCATCACGCTGCTGGACTGGTGCCGCAACGAGCAGTTCTTCATGATCGGCGCCACCGGCGTGTACCCGACGGCGGTGATGTACATGGCGCGGAAGCTGGTCACAGGGAAGGGGATATACTTCAGGCTCACCTCCAAGCAGACGGAGGCCTGTCCCAACGACAAGTTCGCGGACCTGCACGTGGTCCGGTGGGTGCCATTGCTGATCCCGACCATGGTGGTTCTGGCCGTGAACGTCGTGGCCGTCGGCGTCGCCGTCGGCAAGGCCGCGACATGGGGGGTTCTCACGGAGCAGGCGCGGCTTGCGGTACTCGGGATGGTGTTCAACGTCTGGATCCTCCTGCTCCTCTACCCGTTTGCGCTCGGGATCATGGGGCGGTGGGGGAAGAGACCCGTCCTCCTCTTCGTCTTGCTGGTGATGGCCATTGCCGCCGTCGTGGTCATCTATGTCACCTTCCATGGCCCCTACCCAGCTGAGTGGTCAGAGATTGCGACTGCTTCTCTCGGTGAAGCGTCGCTGGTTACCGGGCCATCTGGGTAGGTGCTGTTCAATTTTGGGCGCAATAGTGTGGGCGTTCTTCAGCTGTTTCGCTGCAGCATGTGAACTGGTTGTTATGTGCATGCTGTAACGTATGTCCATGTCAAAATTTGTCAAGATTCTTTTTGGTACATCTTTCTTTCCTTTAGTATTTGAATTATGCGAGAGGCTTTTGGATTTCGATGGAATTGTTTCTATTGGGTTAATTATCAAAGGTGTTGTTGTCTAGCTACCGAGTTAAGGGTGTTGCCGAGTATCAAGTTATCGTAAATATAGTAAATAAATGGATGTCTCCAAGAGACATCTACAGTGAAGAGGCATCACTAAGAAGAGGCATCTTTAGGAAAAAAACACCTTTTAGAGAGGCACCTCTAGTAATTTGCCAACATGATTAATATGTTTATTATTTCTTAACACTCCCCTTGGGCAAGTTATTGTAGTATACATATGTCTCGTTAAAAACTTCTCCCTAAAACCCAATGGAAAAATAGGCGGAGAAAAACTGACAGGTTTTCCGAGACCTAATCCGGTTGTTCGGCAGTGGAGGTGTGCACAACTAGCTCGCTCTTCCTCTCTCTGTTTGGCGCAAGAACACAAGAACAGACAGTAAGTTTTACCTAGCTTTAGGCCCCCTGATCAGGTAATAGCCCTAATCCTGCTCAAGTTTCTTGCAACGTATGAACTGGCTAGTCTCTAGGAGACTGATCTCAAGATCGATCCGAGAACCCCTTTACAGATGCACCTCCCAGCCCTTATATACTCAGCCTGGCGTGGGTTGCAACGTGCTACACAGTGCACATTAAATGATCCTACCACTATAGCCATCATTTCTCCAGTGCTAGTCTTCGCCGCCATCTCCCTTGCTCCTGCCCTAACAACGGGACAGGTTAGATGAGACAGAGCAGCTTGCCTACCCCGAGCACCTTTCTGTCACAACGTAGCTGGCGCAAACGGGACAGCTACAGAGACGCCCACAGTGTAGCTAACATCACTAGTGGGGCAGGGGTAATCATGCCGTCAGACCACAGCGTACTCTATCAGGGCTGTTCTGTTGCATTGAATGATCTTGATTTGGTGTATCTTGAAGAAATTCTTAGGTAAGGAAGCTTCCTTGCACTTTCGTCTTGTATCCCTGACAGTGGGGCCCGCGTACACCCTTGTTACCCCTGTGTGCTCGCCCAACGCCTGCTCGCCAAGCGCCATGTATCCTAGCCGCCCAACTTCTGGGGTCTGGTCGCCTACCTGTGCACCGGACGCCATTCAACCTTACTCTGATACCTATTGCCTAGTCAACCTTACTCTGATACAACTCGTTAGGAATTTAATGGCATGCAAGATATAAACGACATCGAAGACACAATATATGGTTATGCAAATCAGCATGACTGTGTATATCTATGTGGCTCTCATTATGAACACTCCTCCCTATCAGCACTAGCACACTGGGTCACCTTGGTCATAGCCACAAATTGGCCATTGACACTATGTCCTCTACGCTATACCACCGTCGTTATGACGGTTTATAACGGTAGTGTCTCCTTTACATAGGGCCTAGGGTATAGAGTCTCACTCAAACTCTATATATCCTCCCTTACCTATTATACCTTAGAGTCCACACATATTCATAAACATATCGAAAACACTTCTACCCGGTCGTCCGGCGCGCCGGACTCGCGCCTCGCGCATGCAGCGCGCGAACGCAGTAGGTGTGTGGCACTGTAGCATGCAGGTGGGTCCCACAAGCATTTTTTCTTTTGAAGGACATAAATTTTGACTGGTTGCTCTAATCCACAAACCGTTTGCACCAATGTGTTCCTCGTATTTTTACGACCAAAACAGGATGTATGTGTTGACACCCAAATTTGGCAGAAAATCGGATATTCAAGAAAGGCCAAATATGTTGGAGTTATTGGACTGAATCGGAAATGGGCTTCATCGGCAAAGAAGAGGATGTATTAAGGATACCGATGGTTACAAGACTTTGGGAGGAAAACGATCTGATCGGAAGGGCGACGCGGAAAAATAGGTCGTATCGGTATCGACTTTGTAATACTATAAATAGGACCTTAGCCATCTAGAATTACATCATCATACTCAAACACAAACTACTTTCTCGAATCCGATCGACCTCGTCGAAAGGCTTCAAACCGCAGGTAGAGCTATCTCGATGGGATAATCGATTCTCTCCTTGTAACCCGTATACATGGCTGCATCATATTGATCTCATGTATACAAACCATGTTAAACTGTCTCGGGATTTACCTATCTTTAACATGTTCTCGCATATTGCACTGTCTCGATTTAATCGATCTGTAATGTGTGTTTATCCTGCAATGCCGATTGTTAAGTATTTCATATGCTTTTTCCTGAATCCGATATATGCAACTGTCTCGTTCAATCGATCTTGTGTATGCCTTGTTTAGGATCTTGCATGTGTGAGCGTTTACCGATCTGTATTGCATCTACCCTAATTAGTTTTAAACCTTTAAATCGGTTTATTGGTTTACATCTAGAATTAGATTTGAATACTGTCTTGGCCTGACCAATCTATTCAATCTGTTTCTTGGTTTGATCTGATGCATTGATATGAGGGTTTATTGCTAATATTATATAAAGAAAAATACCAAAAAGAAAGAGAAGATTTGAATTTGGATGCTTATATATTTATTTGCTCTATCTGGCATTAAGCCGATAGATTCTGTAATCGGATTATTCAAAACCGATTACTAATAACCTGATCTGGCTATATCGAAAAGCCAATTAGGGCTATATTACTGACGATTTTCTCCTTGTCAATTTACAGGTCAAATTGACTGGCACGCTTGGTCATTAGTAGCGACGCAATCACTGAATTGACGCTTCTGCACGTGTGTTCACAGAAATCCATTTTTTTGTGTCAACATACTTTTTGGCACGCCTGGTGGGACCAAAGAACGCTACTTACTTGATCCAGACATCGTAAAAAGAAATATCCTTGGACCTTAGAACACCTAGATCTCAACTCTCAGCCTTTAGCAATGAGCAGTTCACCACGGTTTTATAAAAAAATACCACTGATTAAATAAGATTCCTATAATAGGTTAATAGTTATAGAAATTGAAGATTGGAGTAGGATTGAAAGTGATCGAGCATTTAGTATTTACCACAATCATCTGACGATCCGTTGTCCCACAGAGCACGGTGCGTCGGCGGTCGGCGGCGGCGCGGCGCAGTGCTGCTCTACGGCAGCGGCAGCGCAGGAGTCGCGTGCGGGCGGCAGCGCAGGAGTCGCGTGCGGCGTGCGGGCAGCGAGCTAATTGCTTTTGGCCTAAAGGCTAATTGCTGCTTGTGTTAATCAGATAGCTAAAGTGCTAATTGCTTTTGGGCTTGGGCCGCTTGGCTGGCAGTTCGGTTGGCCAGGGGCGGAAGCTTGGATGGCCTTCGGGGTTCACGTGCTTTGGGCTGGGGGGTGCACAAATGGCCCATAGTTGCTAATCCTCACTAAAAATTTTTTTTTACCGGGTGTCCTGTGCACCCCCCATGGGCCATGTAGATCCGCCCCTGGCGGTGGGTTCTCCGGGAGACGGAACGCGCCGGAGGATGGCTCGGACGAGTACTCTTGTCCTTGCGGATCTTACACCGCATGACAGCCAATGTTTCGTTCAATGCCTCCTTGAGTCCACATCGAGCCCATCTTTCTTGGAGATACGCAGGGCTTCAGCCTCCTTCGTGCAACGGGTTTCTTCATCTTGGCGTCGTTGTTCTTCGTCCTGACCGGGTCGCATTCTCTAGTGCTTCGGTGCCCTCAACGTGCGCCATATAGACATCACAGGGACCTTCAGGTATCGAGGGAGTCATGACCATGTCACCGGTGGTACTGACTTTGTTAATGGATTCCGCCATGTCGTATAGAATGTCTAGTCCAACATAGAGCTTGTCGTTGCTTTCTTCTTTAGATAGGAGAGAATGGTCTATTAAGGGTATTGGGAACATACTTTGAGTTAGCCCGTGTAACACCATGCGATCGGCATATCATCCGGGTCGGCCATGCTCCGTATGGCCCTCAAGATCCCTCATCCGAGGGACATTAGAGTTGGTGCAGTATTCATCTAGATCGTCAACATCATCGAAGACACACATCTCGGGTATCGCTAGAGTTGATTAACATCTTAAAGGAAGATTGAGACAAGAGAATCTCCGACCCCACGGTGGGCACCAGCCGTCGATAATTGGGAACAAGCTTCCTGGGTCGAGCTTATTTCTAATTCGCAGTACCAAAGAACCTCATTTATGTCACAATCACAACTTCCAAGACGTCAAATAGTTCTTGGTGTAAGATGAAAAAAGGCACGGGAAATTTGTATCCTGATTCAGACCTCCTGGGCAATAATAACAGCCCTAAGTTTAGTGCTTCGTCATCATCAAGATATCATAGTGCAATGATTCGCAAAAGAAAACCTATGTAGGGCTCTTTCTGATGTGAGGGTGATGTGGATGTGTTTCTAGATCTCTCTACCCTCACGCTAGAGGGGATATACTTATAGTAATGTTGATACCCAAATTTGGCAGAAAATCGGATATTCAGAAAAGGGCCGAATATGTTGGAATTATTGGGCTGAATCGGAAATGGGCTTTATCGGCAAAGGAAAAGATGTTGAAGAATATCGATGGTTACAAGACTTCGGAAGAAATACGATCTGATCGGAAGCGCGATGGGGTAAAATAGGTCGTATCGGTATCGACTTTGTAATACTATAAATAGGACCTTAGGTCTCGAGAATAGGAACATCAATACTCAATACACAAAACACTTTCTCGAATCCGATCGACCTCGTCGAAAGGCTTCAACTCGCAGATAGAGCTATCTCGATGGGATAATCGATTCTCTCCTTGTAACCCGTATGCATGGCTGCATCATATTGGTCTCGTGTGTACAAGCCATGTTAGACTGTCTCGGGATTTACCGATCTTTAACATGTTCTCGTATATTGCACTGTCTCGATTTAATCGATCTGTAATGTGTGTTTATCCTGTAATGCCGATTGTTAAGTATTTCAAATGCTTTTTTTCCTGAATCCGTTATATGCAACTGTCTCATTCAATCGATCTTGTGTATGCCTTGTTTAGAATCTTGCCTATGTGAGTATTTATCGATCTGTATTATGACTATCTTTGTTAGTTTTTAAACCTTTAAATAGGTTTATTGGTTTATATCTAGATTTAGATCTGAATACTGTCCTGGCCTGACCAATCTATTCAATCTGTTTCTTGGTTTAATCTGATACATTGATACGAAGGTTTATTGCTAATATTATATAAAAAATACCAAAAAGAATAGAAGATTTAAACTTGAATGCCTATTTGAATTTACTCGCTCTATCTGGCATTAAGCCTATAAATCCCGTAATCGGTTAACTGAAAGCCGATTACATGTAACCTGATCTGACTATATCAAAAGCCGATTAGGCCTATATTACTGACGATTTTCTCCTTGTCAATTCACAGGTCAAATTGACTGGCACGCTTGGTTTCTGGTTGCTACACAATCACTGAATTGACGCTTCCGCGTGTGTGTTCACCGAAATCCATTTTTTCTGTGTCAACATACTTTTTGGCACGCCCGGTGGGACACCAACGATCAAACCCGACGCGATGACGTGTACCGACGCCGAGGCGGCATTGGAGGCGCTCAAGCTCGCCGCCGAAGTAGTGACATTTGACGAATTGAGCCCAGATCAAAAAAGGAAATCGAAGATAGGCTCGCGGAGATCCATGAAGAGAACAAGAAGAGAATGTTAACTGGCTATCGGAACACCCGTAGTGGCCAGATTACGAAGACTTCCATTGGAGATCCACTGCTCACCGGGGATTTTTTCGAGGTTATAAGAGATCAGATCAACAGCTCTGTTTACCGATCGATGCTGTATCAATCATCGGTTTTAGGGCGAATCGTCCAGGAGGGAACTAGTGCTGCATTACACAACATCATGGCTGGACAAGCTCATCAGGTGAATCGGAATATCCCGCACGGGATAGACTTGGGAAATTAGTATCCAGCTTATACTCAGCCAGGGGCATCATATGCTGGGACTTCCCAACCAAGTCCTCCACATGCTCCGATTCAGATGATACCAAACAATCAGGCTGTAGTTCCGGTCCCAGATCCAATCTATCAGCCGATTAATCATGGGGTGAATGAAAATCTGGAGGAGATGACAAAGAATCTGGTTTACAATATGATGAAGTAGTGCGGGTTCAATACGCCTAAGATTGCTCCGCATTACACTATGCCGTATCCATCGGCTTTCAATGAAACAGAATATCCCCATAAGTATCGAGTTCCGGATTTCGAGAATGCCAAATTCAGCGGAAGTGATCACACCTCTACGCGTGAGCATATTGCTAGATTTCTTGCATTGTGCGAGGAAGCTGCGTCAAAGGATACTCTCAAATGCCGATTGTTCCCTCTATCGCTATCGGGATCGGCTTTTAACTGGTTTACTTCGCTTCCTCCGAACAGCGTTACTTCGTGGCCAGATCTGGAAAAGAAATTTCATGAGTATTTTTATTCCGAAGAAAATGAAGCGAGAATTACCGATATCATAATGATCAAGCAGAAGTTTGGGGAATCAGTAAATGATTATCTGCGTCGGTTCAGAGAAGTGAGAAACCGATGTTATAGCCTTTCGCTGCCTGATAATGAACTGGCAGAATTGGCTTTCAAGGGTTTGTTACCTGTGAATCAAAAGAAGGTGGGCAATCAGGAATTTGCTGACATATCGCATCTAGCTCACAAGATCGCGCTGTATGAAAGCCGATTCTCAGATAATTCATACCCGGGTCAGCAGAGGGAGTATCGGAATAATAACAATAACAATAAGGGTAAGGATAAAGCTATCAACGTCGTTGATACAGATGAATTTGAAGACTCGGATGATTCCGATACTGAAGACATGGGTGCCTACGTTGCTGAATGGGTAAACAACAAGAAAGAGTTTGAGCTGGGATGGATAAAGCCGAAAGGTCCAGAGAAGAGCAAGTATTCTTTTGACACCTCCAAGTGTGATCGGATTTTCGATCATCTATTGCAGGAAAAGCAGATTCGGCTTAAGCAAGGGCATGTTATTCCTCCACTTGAAGAGCTGAAAAACGGAAATATTGCAAGTGGCACAACTCTTACTCGCATGCCACCAATGAATGCAATGTATTCAAACAAGTGGTGCAGAAGGCGATTGAAAGCGGACAGCTTCGATATCAAAGTAAAAATCCGCAGATTGATACAGAACCGTTCCCAGTCGGTTTTGTTGGCATGGTTGACGCCAAAAGAAAAGCCTATAATCCCGAGAGTTCCAATCGGTTCAAAGTGCTTGTCGGCGATAAAAGGATTGTGGTTGACGAGAGGCCAGAACTAAAATTCCGATCGTCAGGCCGACGTGGTGAAAAAACTGGTGAGTGGCGCGAGGTGAAGCGCGGGCATAATTATAATCCGATTTCCACGCCAAGGCCAAAGCCAACGTTTGATCAGCTATTGGAAAAATATGATCTGGTGGCTAAAGAGACACATCGCAAGAGCGTTAAATCGGATACCTTAGAAACTGTTCAAAGGAATTCAAATGATCAAGAATGGGAGATGGAGCATTGGATTGTCCCTTTTTTCGATATTGCTGGGAAAAGAGAATGTCATTGCCTACTCTGGAGAATTGCCCAATGAACCACACATTTATTCCTCCCAAGAGGGCATCGGTAAAAGACCGGCTGGTGTTTCCTAGTGGAAAAGCCGACTTATGAGTGATTATGAAGAGGCTGCCGCAGAACTGGTCGTCGGGGCAGAAGATGGTATATTTAAGAAACCAGAAAATCCCCGTCTGCACTTGAAACCGTTGTTTATCATGGGGTATATGAATGGAAAGCCGATTTCCAGGATGATGGTGGACAGTGGAGCTACTGTGAATCTAATGCCATATTCTGTGTGCCGTAAAATCGGAAAATCTACAGAAGATTTGGTTAAGACTAATATGGTTTTAAGCGATTTCAATGGAAATCCGACCAAAGCCAAAGGGGTTCTGGTTGTGGAGCTCACTGTAGGGAGTAAAACAATCCCAACGGCATTCTTCGTGATTGAAGGAAAAGGAAGCTACAATGTGCTGTTGGAGAGAGATTGGATACACGCCAATTGCTGCATTCCATCGACATTGCATCAGATTCTAATTCAGTGGATTGGCGATCAGATAGAAGTGGTCAGAGGAGAGTCTCTAACCACGGAAACCGATTGTGCCGATATACATCACAACCTGGAGGCCCTATCGGGAAAACCCTTAGAGGATTGTGATTTCCTCAGTGTTAGTAAATTGGGGTTCAAACCAACAACGCTGGAAGGACAATCGGTAACTCAAGGATGTGAGGGTTTTTTATGGGAACCGCGGCTCTAGAGGAAGTTGAGTATAAGATGGGCCAAGGTTTCATATCGGCTGATGAGCTTGAAAAAGTCGATATTGGAACCGATGGAAAAGAGAGGCCTACTTACATCAGTAAAAAGTTGCCGCGGGAATATAAAGATCGGCTTATCCAAATACTCAAGGATCGGGTTGTTTGCTTTGCCTCGGAATATCATGAGATGCCTGGTTTAGACCGATCTATAGTGGAGCATAAGATTAAAATGAAAACTGGATTTCGGCCAGTGAAACAATCACCGAGGAGAATCAGTTGGAAAATTTACGATCAAGTAAAGGCTGAAATTCAAAGGTTGTTAAATGCAAAGTTTATTCGGCCATGCAAATATGCCGATTGGATTTTTAATATCGTACCAGTGGGAAAGAAGGACTCTGATAAGATTCGGGTGTGTATTGATTTTCGTGATTTGAATAAAGCCACGTATAAAGATGAATATCCGATGCCGATTGCCGATCGGTTGATTGATGCCGCCTCAAGCAATAGGATTATCAGTTTCCTAGATGGCAATGCTGGATACAATCATATCTTTATGGCCGAAGAAGACGTGATTAAAACTGCGTTTGGATGTCCTGGAGCTATCGGCTTATTTGAATGGGTTGTAATGACTTTTGGGCTGATTAGTGTTGGGGCTACTTATCAAAGGGGGATGAACCTGATATGCCATGATTTAATCGGTAAGTTAGTTGAAATTTACATTGACGACGTAGTGATTAAATCTCAGGAGGAAGAGCAACACTTGGCTGATATTGTGACCGTGTTGGATCGGTTTCGAAAATATGGTATGAGGATGAATCCAAAGAAGTGTGCTTTCGGAGTATCGGCCGACAAATTCCTAGGGTTCATGGTGCATCAAAGAGGAATCGAAGTCCATCCCGATAGAGTAAAGGCGATCCTGAATACTAAGAGTAAAGGCGATCCTGAGTACTAAGCCCCCTGATTCGAAGGTTCGTCTACAAGAACTCATCGGTAAGATTAATTACTTGAGGAGATTTATTTCAAATTTATCGAAAAGAATCATACCGTTTTCTCCATTGCTTAAGTTGAAAAATTCCGATAAGTTTATGTGGGGACCAGAGCAGCAGAGGGCGTTCGATAATATCAAGGAATATCTAGTTAATCCGCCTGTCTTAGTTGCTCCAAAGGAAAATTTGCCGTTTAAGTTGTATCTATCGGTATCGGATAAAACGATAGGGGCAGTTCTGGTTCAGGAAGTCGATGGAAAGGAACATGCAATCTTCTATTTGAGCAGAAAACTATTGGATCCAGAAACCCGATATACGGTAGTGGAGAGGTATTGCCTTTGTTTATACTTTGCTTGCACTAAGTTGAGACATTATTTGTTGGATGCTGAATGCAAAGTGGTTTGTCAAACCGATGTGGTCAAGTACATACTTAATGCCCCTATTATCAAAGGAAGACTCGGAAAGTGGGCATTTACTCTCATCGAGTTTGATTTAACATATGAATCTCCGAAAGCTGTCAAGGGGCAGGTATTGGCCGATTTCATCACGCACCATCAAGACATTAATCTCTCGATTCTTTTGCCTTGGGTAATGTTCTTCGATGGATCGGTTTGTGAGAAGGGATGCGGAATCGGTATTTTTATTGTTTCTCCTGGTGGTGTCCCATACCGATTCAGCGTTACAGTGGATTTTGGGTTGACCAACAATCAAGTGGAATACGAGGCTTTGATCCAGGGATTGGAGTGGTTAATTCAAGCTGGTGCTATTGCTGTGGAGATATTTGGAGATTCGTAATTGGTGGTTTTTCAGATGATCGGTAAATATGAATGTCATAATGACCTGCTTTGGGAGTACCTGGAAAGAACTTCCGATTTGGCTAAGTACTTCATCATATTCACGATTCATCATATTCCGAGGAAACAGAACTGTGAAGCCAATGATTTAGCTCAAGAGGCATCAGGGTATAAATTACCGATCATGGTGTTAGAGATTATTCCGATTGCAAATCCTGTTCCGATAGGATGGCAGGCAGAAATTATCGGCAATCTTAAAGATCCTCATGGGAAAGCTGATAGAAAGCTTAAAAGGAGAGCTCAACGGTATGTATTAATCGCTGACAAGTTATACTATCGGAGTTTTGATGGTTTATTGCTTAAGTGTCTGAATGAAGAGGAAGCTAAAGTTGCAATCGGAGAAATTCATGAAGGATTATGTGGAACACATCAGTCAGCATACAAGATGAGATGGATGCTGAAGCGCATAGGATATTTTTCGCCAACGATGGTGGAAGATTGTTTTAAATATTACAAGGGTTGCAAAGATTGTCAAAAGTTCAAAAATATTCAGCATGCGCCTGCATCTATTTTACATCCGATCGTGAAACCGTGGCCTTTTAGAGGATGGGGAATTGATATGATCGGAGAAATATTTCCTTCCTCGACCAAGGGACATCGGTATATTTTGGTAGCAACGGATTATTTCACTAAGTGGGTTGAAGCTGTACCATTGAAGAAAGTAACTGCTACTAAAGCGATCGACTTTGTCAGAGAGCACATAATTTACCGATATGGGATTCCTCAGACGATCACTGCAGATCAGGGATCGGTATTTATGTCAGAAGCATTCCAAGATTATGCCCGAAGCCTGGGAATCACAACGATCAATTCTTCGCCGTATTATGCTCAAGCCAACGGCCAAGCAGAGTCTTCGAATAAAAGTGCTATAAAGCTGATCAAGCAAAAAATCGATGAAAAGCCGCGGGGTTGGCATAATACTTTGGCGGATGCGCTATGGGCATATCGGATTGCTAAGCATGGAGCTATGAAAGTGCCACCATTTGAGCTGGTTTATGGTCAGGAAGCTGTTTTGTCGGTTGAAGCGATCATTGGATCCACGAGAGTTGAGGAACAAAATAACGTAAAAGCCGATGACTACAAGAATTTGATGGTGGATAAGTTGGATGATATGGTGGCGGTTCGGCTAAAAGCTCTGGAGCATATCGAGCGGGATAAGCAAAGAGTTGCTAGACATTATAACAAGAAGGTTGTACCGAAAGCTTTTGAAGTGGGAGAACTTGTATGGAAGACGTTTTTACCGATTGGTTCTAGAGATCCTAAGTACGGAAAGTGGTCTCCGAATTGGGAAGGGCCATTCAAGATCAATCGGATTATTCCTGAAAATGCGTATATCCTGGAGACGCTTGATGGGGAAGTTTTCGGAAAGGCAATTAACGCCAAGTATCTGAAGAAATATTATCCTAGCGTGTGGGTTGGAGCTTGAGCTGAGATTTGTTAAAAGCCGATTATATGTGAATCGCCTATAGTTCAAAAAACCGTGTAACACTACATAATATTACTCAACACGTTATTGTTGAGCAAAAACCGATTCTAGGGAATCGCCTATAGATTTTTAAGATATTAATAAAAAAGCGATTGCATGGAAAAATAGTTATTACATAGGCACAAAGGCCTAAACTGTTTTGCCCAAGGGGCAAGGTGGGACATTGTTTTATAATTGGTAAAATACCGATCCACGCATGGAGCAAAGTTCTAAAATTTGGCTCGCAGGCCAATCACTCGCAGAATTCATGGATGGCGGCGGCAGCGCTGGTGATCGTATCCCGGATCCGATTGATAGTGTCGGTATCTTCCTCTGCTGATCCAGGAATAATCGGTATTTTCTTTTTTGCCTCTAGTACTGCCAGGCCGCAAGCCTTTACTGTGCTATATTGCTCCTTGGCCACCGATTTGGACTCTTTAAAGTCGGAGAGAGCGGCTACTTCGGCTTTCCTTGCCTTTTCCAGTTCTAGTTCCAGGGACTTGACCCTTGAAACTGCCTTAGAGGCAGCAAGTTTTGCCGATTTAGCCTCACGCTTCAGCTTTTGGAGCTTGTCGTTCTGTACGTTGGCGTCTTGGATCAGCCCTTTCAACTCTGCCTCAGTATCCTTGAGTGCTTTCCTTTGACGGAGCCGATCTAATGCAGCATCAAAATCGGCTTTCTGCCCTTCAAGAGATAGCAGCCTCTGGATGGCCGAAACCACCTGCTCCGGGAGAATATCTTTGACCGAATAGGCTATTTCCCGTATAGCAGAAGGGTTAGCCAGGAGACTCGATTCATTGCTGATCAGCTCCCACATTTCTTTCAGCTTGGCCAAAGTGTCGGGAGAAAATCGATTTTTCTTAGCTGGAGCTGCTGCAGGTGATTCGACGACGACGACTGGAGGCGACGAAGTCCTGATCGGAGAAGAAAGAAAGTCCAGCTCGTCGTCGAGCCAGTCCATACTGGAAGGGTCGAAGTTGAGCTCATCGTTTTTCTTCCCGTCGTATGTGATGACCTGCGTAGACACCACTGTTACCTGAGCTGGGCCTCGGGGTTGGAACATATACTGAAGAGAAGAAATCTAATGTTATAAGGGATCGGCATTTATAACAAATTCTGTGAGATAAGGTGAGAGATTCCGATTACATCTTTGGGGTCGAAGGTCGGCGGCGTCTGCGAGGCCGGTGGAGGAGCAGGAGTGCTATCTTTCTTCTTTTGGACAGGCGAAGTGTCCTGAAATCAAAATTCCGATAAGCTAAAAGTCGAAGGATTGTTGCGAAATTTTAAAGGAGAAGCAAGTGCTTACTGTGTCACATACCGATTCGGTGGTATCGGGTGTACGCACCTTTTGGGGGCGTGGCTTCTTGGTAGCCACTTTCTTCCTCAGGCCAGTTTCACCTTCGGGTTTCCCTGTTGAATAATGGTGAGTAAAAAATTGGATATTTCAGAATTATAGGTCATAAGCCGATTTTACCTCTTTTCTTCGGTTGCTGAGAGGATCATTGTGCAAATGCCGATGCCGACTTTGCCGTTGAATGGAGTTGGCCAGCTACTTCTCCAATAAGCTTGGCCTTGGGGCGCTTGTCGCCGCTCTGAAAAGGAAATAAACATGAGGTTAGTAATCGGAAAAGAGTAATATAAGTTAGCGAACGCACGCAAGTTAGTAACCTCGCGGCTAGAAGACGATGCATGGTTCTGGGATTCTGTTCTTTCATCGTCTGAAGCCGACGAGGAAGGTCCTGATTCGGAAGAGTTTTCCTCTTTGTCGTCACTGTCCTCGTCAGAATCAACAGAATCGGAACTGTCAGAGCTGCTTTGTTCCGATTCCGATGGGAGCTCTGTCATGCCAGCAATATTTGGCCAGTTGGGTTTACAAGTTTTCTTCTGGCCAGTGATCCGTTCGATTAAGGTTGCAGCTCCGCCTTTGGTGGCATAGATGTTTTTGGCGATAGCTTCCCACCAGTCGTCAAACTTCAGCGAGGTATCAGCCCACATTATAAATTCCGATGGCATTTCAAATTCCAAATGAGCAGCAGACAAAATACCATAAGACGATTTAGAGTCCAAATCATCTCTGGCATTCAGATGCCGGTATATGAATAAATCGGGTATATCCTGGCCAAGGTTGAATTGCCGAGCTACCATGGCAGGGTGATAGAATTCATATGAAGGTTTCTTGATGTGAGTCCTTGTTCTCAGGATAGCGAAGAAGATACTTGGGGAAATAAATTCCTTATAAGCCGATAAGGCTTCGCCCTTCAGGGTATTGGCTAATCGAAAAAATGAGGGGATTGGGTATCTGTCCAGATCAGTGTATGGGTTGAACTGCTCTAAACCGTATTTCGATTCAGAGATGGTATAAAATGCGACCATGGAATGAGACAGGTCATGTGGGTTTAGGCGCCTTCTGTTACAGTTAACTGAGATTATTTCCCCGTATGATCTGCATGGGCGATCCTCGCTGTCGGATTCTTTGTTCGTTCGGGAATTTTAGGCCAAAGTTTAGTTCTCCAAGGGAGTTGTATATCTGGAGCTTCAGAAACATGCACATGAACCAGAAAGGGCCACCTAGATTGCCAACTGAGTAATCGGCTTTCTTTGAGCAGAGACTATCCCTGATCTCATGCATCATCCGATAAGTGGCTCCTAGCAGGTATTTGCCGATTGCTAGTTTGTGGCCTGATGCCAATGCTTCGGCTACTCTCTGGTATACCTTGCTAGGGCTAAGAGATTGTCCGCAGAAGAAAAACCGATCCAGCCACATATTTAAGAAGGCGATGTGTTCTTCGTCCTCGACATCGCCTGACTGTTGGTGGGTGCTAATATAACGCTGCCAACCGAAGTTCTTCTCGGGGACTAGCTTTAGTGTGGCAGGCAGATCGAAAGCCCATAGCATCTCGCCATCGGAACTAAGACCAGTCAACATGGCTACATCTAGAAGTGTAGGGCTGATTGGTCCTGTTGGAAAGAGGAAGGCATTTGCGGTGTCACACCAAAAATAAGCCGATGCTGCCATAAAGGGTTCGTCTGCTGGTGGTGGAGATAAGGAAAGGAGGATAGCATCGGTTATTCCTAGTTCATCCCATTGCTCTTGTTTCTGACCATAGACCCGAATGAGCCAGTCCTTATATCCCTTGATCGGGCAAGGCCAGGATCTAAAAGCCGATTTCCAACTGTTTACACTAAGTTTATTGGCGAATAAGAGGAGTCTCGCTACGGAATGATCTATGAAATCTGATGGATCTCTATCCCCTATAGGTCCCAAAGAGTACATAGCTTCGGTCTCTGAGCATCGAAAAAGTACCTGAGACATGTTGCCGATTGGAGATTGAGCAAGAGGGAGCTGTGCGCTGGAAGTGTTGAAGACTCCGGAAATTCCGATGCAAGAGACGTGTGCGCAGAGGAGAGCGTGAAAATGACAGCGAATGGGCATCTATTTATAGCGGTGGTAAAAATTAGGGTTTTACCGCGCGTTTCGGCGTTACTGTTTCAGCCCATATCGTCTGCTGGGCTGACACGTGTTCTTCAAATGGGCTGAAAGCGAAGATGGCAAGGGTAAAATTGTGAAATGTTCCAATATGGTAAATCCAATACGGTAAACCCGAAGGACATGCGCCGATTGGGGAAAGTTCCATACGGACAAGTGAATGTGGTCTTACTCTGGTTGTCTGGAAGGATTGTTATTTGATGATAACCAGATGTTGACACCCAAATTTGGCAGAAAATCGGATATTCAGAAAGGGTCAAATACGTTGGGATTGTTGGCTGAATCGGAAATGGGTTTTATCGGCAAAGGAGAAAAGCATGTTGAAAAAACCGATGGAAACAAGAATCCTGAAGAAATACGATCTGATCAGAAGCGCGTTGCGGTAAAATCGGTCGTATCGGTATCGACTTTGTAATACTATAAATAGGACCTTAGGCCTCGAGAATAGAAGGATCATACTCAATACACAAAATACTTTCTCGAATCCGATCGACTTCGTCCAAAGGCTTCAAACCGCAGGTAGAGCTATCTCGATGGAATAATCGATTCTCTCCTTGTAACCCATATGCATAGCTGCATCATATTGATCTTATGTATACAAACCATGTTAAACTGTCTCGGGATTTACCGATCTTTAACATGTTCTCGCATATTGCACTGTCTCGATTTAATCGATCTGTAATGTGTGTTTATCCTGCAATGTATTGACGGCTCTTCATCTTGATAAAGACATTCAAGTATCGGAGCGATTCCCGGTCGTATCGGTATCGACTTTGTAATACTATAAATAGGACCTTAGGCCTCGAGAATAGAAGGATCATACTCAATACACAAAATACTTTCTCGAATCCGATCGACTTCGTCGAAAGGCTTCAAACCGCAGGTAGAGCTATCTCGATGGAATAATCGATTCTCTCCTTGTAACCCGTATGCATAGCTGCATCATATTGATCTTATGTATACAAACCATGTTAAACTATCTCGGGATTTACCGATCTTTAACATGTTCTCGCATATTGCACTGTCTCGATTTAATCAATCTGTAATGTGTGTTTATCCTGCAATGCCGATTGTCAAATATTTCATATGTCTTTTCCTGAATTCGATATATACAACTGCCTCGTTCAATCGATCTTGTGTATGCCTTGTTTAGGATCTCGCATGAGTAAGCGTTTGCCGGTTAGTGTTGTATCTACCTTTATTGGTCTTAAACCTTTAGATCGGTTTATGGATTTATATCTAGAATTAGATCTGAATACTGTCTTGGCCTGACCAATCTATTCAATCTGCTTCTTGCTTTAATTTGGTATATTGATATGACGGTTTATTGCTAATATTATATAAAAAACACCAAAAAGGAATACAAGATTTGAATTTGTATGTTTATCTATATTTACTTGCTCTATCTGGCGCTAAGCCGATAGATTCCGTAATCGGATTATTCAAAGCCGATTACAGAATAACCTGATCTGGCTATATCGAAAAGCCGATTAGGGTTATATTACTGACGATCTTCTCCTTGTCAATTCGCAGGTCAAATTGACTGGCACGCTTGGTCTTTGGTTGCGACACAATCACAGGATTGACGCTTCCGCACGTGTGTTCACAGAAATTCACTTTTTTGTGTCAACACCAGAATAGCCATCAAGGTAACAGAAGGAGTGGTTCGCTAACCGCTCAAGCATCTCATCGATGAAAGGGAGGGGAAAGTGATCTTTCCGAGTGGCCTTGTTAAGTTTTCGATAATCGATGCACATGCGCCACCCTGTGACTGTTCTATGCGGAATGAGCTCAGTCTTCTCATTCTGCACGACAGTCATCCCACCTTTCTTCGGGACAACTTGTACGGGGCTTACCCACTCACTATCCGACACTGGGTAAATGATCCCAGCATGGAGAAGTTTCAACACTTCCTTCTTTACCACTTCCCTCATCGCATTATTGAGCCGACACTGATGTTCTCTAGTAGTCTAATGGTCAGGCTCCATAGGAATGCGATGGGTACAAAGATTTGGACTAATCCCTTTAAGATCCTTCAGGGAGTAGCCTATGACCGATTTGTACTTCTCTAGAACAGAGATGAGTTGCTGGGCCTCATGACTAGTCAGCTTGTCGCTGATTATCACCGGTGTACTACGGTCATCATTTAGGAAAACGTATTTTAGGCTAGGGGGAAGAGGCTTGAGTTCTAAGGGTGGATTCTTAGGATCATTTTCTGATTTATCCAACTCTAAAAACTCGTTAGTCTGCTCCTCCAGGGTGAATTGTGCATAATCTTCCTCTAGACCTAGTGGTTGGGACATTTCCTCAAAAATGGCCATCACAGATTCTTCCATCGGGTCTGGTTGTGTCTTAGCTTCCACTTCACAATTTTTTGATCGTGTGAAATTGACCGGGAAGCTTTCTTTGCCAACCGTCGGACGGACTTGTTCTCCTTTTCTCATCCCCCGGATCAAATGATCGACGGGCTGTCCGATCAGGATAAAAGTCGCGTCCGACGTAGGGATGTCGAAAACATAATAATCCAGGGCGGTGAGAACACCGTCAAGTTTCGTTTCTACGCCCCTAATGATACCTTGGGTTTCTAGGATTTGACCTGGTCGCCATTGAAGGCATTTCCTAGACGGAGTAAGGATTACCTACGGAAGCACTTTTGTCACCAAAGATTTGGAGATGATATTGATGCCAACCCTAGGATCATAGGGTGCATCATGGAAACAGAGGCTTTGAATTTTAAGAGGGAGAGAACGTGGACAAGGATTGAGCTTGACTACCTCGTCCGAAATCTCTGCTTCCTTTACCCATTCACTACTCAGGACCGTAGAGAGGTTTAGGAGGTTTTTTTGTCGAGAGCGAATTTCCTCCGGGGTTGGATTCATGAATTCAACTTCTCGGTCCATTTTTTTTTCGATTGGTAACGAGTGAACGTTACCAAAATCTTCGAAAAGATTTTCTTCAAAGGTGAAAGGTGGTGGATTAGGAACACATTCCTTGCTACACTCCGGGTCTGAGTGGTGGTTGATTAATGGATTGGGAATTTCTTCTATTTGGGTGATCCTGGAATGCTAAGTGGGACAGAAATTGAACGAGATTCGAGAATCTCAAGATTCTCTACCTGTTCATCAGGCTCGGGAGGTTCATCGTATATTTCTATGAAGGGAGTATTATTGAGAATTTTATCCAGGATTTCTCTTCCTTCCTCCACTGTCTTATACATAAAAGCTCCTCCGGAAGCTAAGTCCAAGAATTTAGCATTGTTCGGGTTGAGACCACAGACAAAATGCTGCATGAAAATTGGTTCTGGGATAGCTAAATCCGATCCTGAAAAGGCTAGATGGGCGTATCGAGCCCAAGCTGCTCCTAGGGATTCCTTCTCGCCTTGCTCAAAGGTCAGAGCCTTCTTACAAAGATCGACAATCTTAGAGATAGGAAAGAAAGTGAAGCAGAATTTGTCCTTCAATGCTTCCCAACTGCCATTGACTCTACCTACGGTCTGGATGTACCACTTCTTGGCTGTTCCCGATAAAGAAAACGAAAACAACTTCCATTTCAAAGTTTCTTGGGCCATCCCTTCGATAATGACAGTCGAACAGAGTTGTTCGAAGTCACGTAGGTGGTCATAAGGATTATTGTCCCTAATTCCAGAAAAAGGATGTTCCCGCACCAAAATTATAAGCTCAGGTCTAAGCTCATAGTTAGGGGTTTGGATAGGATGCGAAGATGATGGTGGCTCTAGGTACTCGCCCTTGGGAGTCGAATGTTGTAAAAGAGGTTTTGCTTTACCGATTTGTATTGCATCTACCTTTATCCGTCTTTAGACCTTTAAATCGGTTTATTGGTTTATATCCAGATTTAGACTTGAATACTGTCTTGGCCTGACCAATCTGTTCGATCTGTTTCTTGGGTTAACCCGATACGTTGTTATTAAGGTTCATTACTGATGATATTGTAAAAGCACTAAAAACAAGTAATAGATTTAAATTTGAATACCTATCTGAAGTCATATGCTCTATCGGGTTTTAAGCCGATAAATCTTGTAATCGGATTCTTTATAGCCGATTGCAAATAACCTGATCTGGCTATATTCAAAAGCCGATTAGGCCTATATTACTGATATTTTTCTCCTTATTGATTTACAGGTAAAATCAATTGGCACGCTTGGTTTTAGTTGCGACGCGATCACTGAATCGACGCTTCTGCACGTGTGTTCGCAAAAACCCTCGTTTTTGTGTTAACATACTTTTTGGCACGCCCGGTGGGACCCCAACAACCAAATCCGACGCGATGACGCGTACCGACACTGAGGCGGCATTGGAAGCGCTCAAGCACGCCGCTGAGGCGGTGACGTTTGATGAACTGAGCCCAGATCAGAAAAAGGAGATAGAAGACAGGCTCGCGGAGATCTACGAGGAGAACAAAAGGAGAATGTTAACTGGCTATTGGAAAACCCGTAGCGGCCAGGTTACCAAGACCTCAATTGGAGATCCACTGCTGACCGGAGATTACTCTGAAATAATAAGAGACCAAATTAACAATTCGGTCTATCGATCGATGCTGGATCAGTCATCGGTCTTAGGGCGCATCGTCCAGGAGGGAACAAGTGCCGCACTACATAGCATTATGACTGGGCATGCCCATCAGGTGAATCGGAATTTTCCTCAAGGTATGAATCTGGGGAATCAGTATACTCAGCCAGGGGCATCACACGCAGGGACTTCCCAGTCGAGTCCCCCGGTGGTTATCAATCCAACTCCGATTCAGATGCTATCGGGTAATCAGGCTATAATTCCGGTTCCAGAACAGGTATATCGGCAGCCGATAACCCTCCGATGAATAAGAATACTGATGTGCATCGGCCTCCCAAGGTGCCGTTACCACGATGGTGCCCATGTGCGTAATAACTTCGTATAGCAGCGGTGACCCCCCAGTTAGTCACCTGTCGACAATACTATGCCGTATCCATCGGCTTTCAACGAAACAGAGTATCCACACAAATACCGAGTTCCTGATTTCGTGAATGCCAAAATCAGCGGAAGTGACCACACCTCTACGCGCGAGCATATTGCTAGGTTTCTTGCACTGTACGGAGAGGCTGCATCAAAGGATACTCTCAAATGCCGATTATTCCCACTGTCGCTATCAGGATCGGCATTCAACTGGTTTACTTCACTTTCTCCGAACAGTATTACTTCGTGGCCAGATCTGGAGAAGAAATTTCATGAGTATTTTTATTCCGGAGAAAATGAAGCGAGAATTACCGATATCATGATGATCAAGCAGAAGTTTGGGGAATCGGTAAATGATTATCTGCGTCGGTTCAGGAAGTGAGAAACCGATGCTATAGCCTCTCGCTGTCTGATAATGAACTGGTAGAATTGGCTTTCAAGGGTTTGTTACCCGTGAATCAAAAGAATGTGGGCAATCAGGAGTTTGCCGATATATCACATCTGGCTCACAAAATCGCGCTGTACGAAAGCCGTTTCTCAGATAATTCATACCCAGGTCAACAGAGAGAGTATCGGAACAATAACAACAACAATATGGGTAAGGATAAGGCCATCAACGTTGTTGACGCAAACGAAATAGAAGACTCAGATGACTCCGATACTGAGGATGTCAGTGCTTATGTTGCAGAATGGGTAAATAGTAAGAAGGAATTCGAGCTGGGATGGATAAAGCTGAAAGGCCCAGAGAAGAGCAAGTATTCTTTTGATACCTACAAATGTGATCGGATTTTCGATCATCTGTTGCAGGAGAAGCAGATTCGGCTTAAGCAAGGGCATGTTATTCCTCCACTTGAAGAGCTGAAAAAGCGAAAATATTGCAAGTGGCACAACTCTTACTCGCACGCCACCAATGAATGCAATGTATTTAAGCAGGTGGTGCAGAAGGCGATTGAGAGCGGACAGCTTCGATATCAAGGTAAAAATCCGCAAATTGATACAGAACCGTTCCCAGTCGGTTTTATTGGAATGGTAGATGCCAAAAGAAAAGCCGATGAGCCCGAGAGTTCCAATCGGTTCAAAGTACTTGTTGGCGACAAAAGGATCGTGGTGGAAGAGAGGCCAGAACTAACATTCCGATCGTCAGGCCGACGTGGTGTAAGAACTAGTGAGTGGTGCGAGGTGAAGCGCGGGCATAATTATGATCCGATTTCTAAGCCAACGGCGAAGCCCACCTTTGATCAGCTATTTGAGAAATATGATCGGATGGCTAAAGAGACACCTCGCAAGAACGTTAAATCGGATATCTTAGATGTTGTTCAAAGGAATTCAAATGATCACGATTGGGAGATGGAGCACTGGGATTGTCCTTTTTTCCGATACTGTTGGGAAGAGAGGATGTCGTTGCCTACTCTGGAGAATTTCCCAATGAACCACGCATTTATTCCTCCCAAGAGAACATCGGTAAAAGATCGGCTGGTGTTTCCTGGTGACAAAGCCGATAACCCTCCGATGAATAAGAATACTGATGTGCATCGGCCTCCCAAGGTGCCGTTACCACGATGGTGCCCATGTGGAATCACGAAGTCTCAGAAGCGGCGCTTGCAGTGGATGAGGCACGCTGAGGCTAAAGAAGCGAAAGCTAAGAGGTTTAGGGACGCTCTGCTAGAGCAAGTAAAGCCGATAAAGCCAGCTAGGGGCAAGCAAGAATGGAGGCCCAAGTTGAGATCGGCTGTTATTATTGAAAAGGACTCTGATGAGATATCAATTGCAACTAATATGGTTTGCGTGCTACCTCGGGAATTCATGAGTGATTATGAAGAAGCTGCTGCCGAGCTGGTGGTTGGAGCTGAAGATGCTATCTTTAAGAAACCAGAGAATTCCCGATTACACTTAAAGCCATTGTTTATCATGGGCTATATGAATGGAAAGCCGATTTTCAGGATGATGGTGGACAGTGGAGCTACGGTAAATCTAATGCCATATTCCGTATGCCGTAAAATCGGGAAATCTACAGAGGATTTAGTCAAGACCAATATGGTGTTGAGTGACTTTAATGGAAATCCGACCGAAGCTAAAGGGGTTCTGGTCGTGGAGCTCACTGTAGGGAGCAAGACAATCCCGACATCTTTCTTTGTAATTGAAGAAAAAGGGAGTTATAATGTACTGTTGGGGAGAGATTGGATACACGCCAATTGCTGCATTCCATCGACATTACATCAAATTCTGATTCAATGGATTGGCGAGCAGATAGAAGTGGTCAGAGGAGAATCTCTAACCGCAGAAACCGATTGTGCCGAGATACATGACAATTTGGAGGCTTTATCGGGAAAACCTTGGAGGATTGTGATTTTCTGAGCTTTAGTAAATCTGGCTTTAAGCCAACAACATTGGGAGCGAAATCGGTAACTCAATGACATGAGGGTTTTTTATGGGAACCGCGGCACTAGAGGGAATTGAATATAAGATGGGCCAACGTTTTATATCGGCTGATGAACTTGAAAAAGTCGATATAGGTACCAATGGTAAAGAGAGGCCCACTTACATCAGTAAATAGTTGCCACGAGAATACAAAGATTGGCTTATCCAGATACTCAAGGATCAGGTTGATTGCTTTGCCTGGGAATATCATGAGATGCCTGGTTTAGACGATCCATAGCTGAGCACAGAATTAAGATGAAACCTGGATTTGATTGCTTTGCCTGGGAATATCATGAGATGCCTGGTTTAGACCGATCTATTGTGGAGCATAAGATTAAAATGAAACCTGGATTCCGGCCAGTAAAACAATCACCGAGAAGGGTTAGTTGGAAAATATACGATCAAGTAAAGGCTGAGATCCAAAGATTATCAGATGCAAAGTTTATTCGGCCATGCAAATATGCCGAGTGGATATCAAATATTGTACCAGTCGGTAAAAAAGATTCTGATAAAATTCGGGTATGCATCGATTTTTGGGATTTGAATAAAGCAACAGACAAAGATGAATATCCGATGCCAATTGCCGATCGCTTGATTGACGCTGCCTCAGGCAATCGGATTATCAGTTTCCTAGATGGCAATGCGGGATATATTCAAATCTTTATGGCGGAAGAAGACGTGAACAAGACTGCATTCAGATGTCCTGGTGCTATCGGTTTGTTCGAGTGGGTTATGATGACATTTGGGCTGATCAGCGCTGGGGCGAGATATCAGAGGGGGATGAATTTGATCTGTCATGATTTAATCGAAAAATTGGTTGAAATTTACATTAATGATATGGTGATCAAATCCCAGGAGGAAGAACAACATTTGGCTGATATTATAACCGTGTTGGATCGGTTTTAGAAATACGGTATGAGGATGAATCCAAAGAAGTGTGCTTTTGGAGTATCGGCCGGCAAGTTCTTGGGGTTTATGGTGCATCAGAGAGGAATTGAAGTTCATCCAGATAGGGTAAAGGCGATCCTGAATACTAAACCTCCGGATTCAAAGGTTCGTCTGCAAGAGCTTATCGGTAAGATTAATTACTTAAGGAGATTTATTTCAAATCTATCGAAAAGAATCATACCGTTTTCTCCATTGCTTAAGTTGAAAAATGCCGATAAGTTTATTTGGGGACCAGAGCAGTAGAAAGCGTTTGATAATATCAAGAAATATCTGATTAATCCACCTGTTCTGGTTATTCCGAAGAAAAATTTACCGTTCAAATTGTATCTATCGGTATTGGATAAAACGATAAGGGCAGTTCTGATCCAAGAAATCGATGGTAAGGAACATGCAATTTTCTATTTGAGCAGAAAGCTATTGGATCTAGAAACCCGATACACGATATTGGAAAGGTATTGCCTTTGCTTGTACTTTGCTTGCACTAAACTGAGGCATTATTTTGTTGGGAACTGAATGCAAAGTGGTTTGTCAAACCGATGTGGTTAAGTACATGCTTAATGCTCCCATTATTAAAGAAAGACTCGGTAAGTGGGCGTATCCTCTCATCGAGTTTGATGTGACATATGAATCTCCAAAAGCTGTCAAGAGGCAGGTTTTAGCCGATTTCATAACACACCATCAAGACATTAATCTTTCGATTCTCTTGCCCTGGGTAATGTTCTTTAATGGATCGGTTTGTGAGAAGGGATGTGGAATCGGTATTTTCATTGTTTCTCCCGGTGGCGTTCCGTACCGGTTCAGCTTTACAGTGGATTTTGGGTTAACCAACAATCAAGTGGAATACGAAGCTTTGATTCAGGGATTGGAGTGGTTGATCCAAACTGGTGCTATTGCCGTGGAGGTGTTTGGAGATTCACAATTGGTGGTTTTCCAGATGATCGGTAAATACGAATGTCATAGTGACCTGTTTCGGGGATACCTGAAAAGATCTTCTGATTTGGCTAAATATTTCAGCATATTCACGATTCATCATATTCCGAGAGAACAGAATTGTGAAGCCAATGATTTGGCTCAGGAAGCATCAGGCTATAAATTACCGATCATGGAGTTAGAAATTGTTCCGATTGCAAGTCCTGTTCCGATAGGATGGCATGCAGAGATTATTGGTTATCTTAAAGATCCTCAGGGAAGAGCCGATAGAAAGCTCAAAGGTACGTGTTAATCAGTGATAAGTTGTACTATCGGAGTTTTAATAGGTTGTTGCTTAAGTGCCTGAATGAGGAGGATGCTAAGGTTGCAATCGGAGAAATTCATGAAGGGTTGTGTGGAACCTATCAATCGGCATACAAGATGAGATGGATGTTGAAGCGCGTAGGGTATTTCTGGCCGACAATGGTGGAAGATTATTTCAAATATTATAAGGGTTGTAAAGATTGTCAGAAGTTCGAAAATATTCAACATGCGCCTGCGTCTATTTTACATCCGATCATGAAACCGTGGCCTTTTAGAGGATGGGGAATTAATATGATCGGAGAAATATTTCCTTCCTCGTCCAAGGGGCATCGGTACATTTTGATAACAACGGATTATTTCACTAAATGGGTTGAATCTGTGCCATTGAAGAAAGTAACTGCTACTGAAGCGATCGATTTTGTCAGAGAACACATAATTTACCGATTCGGGATTCCTCAGACGATCACTACGGATCAGGGATCGGTATTTATGTCGGAAGCATTCCAGGATTATGCCCGAAGTTTGGGGATCACAACGATCAATTCCTCGCCGTATTATGCTCAAGCCAACGGCCAAGCGGAATCTTCAAATAAAAGTGCTATAAAGCTGCTTCCTTCTCCGTCGCGGACTGCTGGTCCGCCATTGCTGTCTGAAGAGAGGTCGAAGAGCTCGAACCAACACTAGCGCTCCCCTACCTGGCGCGCCACTGACGGCGTGCTCACCGCTCAACCACTGCGGATCACACCCCGGTCAGATTTTCTATCCTGCTAGCCGATCAGCTCGAGCTCGGTTCGATTTGAGCGTCGGGGACGACAAGGAGCAACTCACAGGGTTTACCCAGGTTCGGACCCCCTCGCGGGTAATAGTCCTACTCCTGCCGAGCCTTAGCTCTTTTCGTGTTGTGGTTGTATGGAATGCGATTACAGAAAGGTTTCGGAACCCTCTCCCCCCTTTCTCTCTCTCCGCCTCTTTTATACAAGCCTTCGAACTGGCGGAGAGAGCCGAGGGGGTAGGCAGAACAGTGCTCTCA